>APFE031483934.1:177309-189142 GCA_000404065.3 Pinus taeda | reverse complement strand
ATTCGCTAAGAACGAATCATAGTTTCCAATTATATTGTTGTTGTATGCTTCAGGCTCATTTTCTCCTTCTAATTTTGTCACTATATACTTTTGGTGTCTTTCCTGCTCAACCTTTATCTAATTTGGTTTACCATTGTAAGGGAGCTACATATGAGACCAATCGGTTGCAAAGTAACCATGAAGCTTCTCTAACCAATCCCTGCTAAGAATTAGTCCATAAAATTTAAGAATATCTGCGACAAGTATATCAATGCCTTGACATACCTTTGGATTTGATGAAAGCCTTATGATCACTTGATTAAGTTCACTGATAACCTCTACTTGAGACCGATCCAACTGTACTATGCATATTGTAGATTTCTGAGGTTGGACAATTAACTTTGCGCAAACTGTCTTAGGCAAAATACTAGATGAAGCACCAAAATCCACTAGACAATTATGCAATTTTTTACTGAAAACTTCAAAGGTAAGGAGAAATGGCGGGGGATGGGACTTCAACCTCCCTCCAATCAAAGCAATGTCAATTGTATCGGCTTTATTTGACATATCAGTCAGAATTCTTCCCATTTCATGAGTAGCTTGTGAAATTACAACGGTAGGTAGAGGTGCAATAGGTACTACATGCAGCTCTTTCAAGAGCAATTTTTGTTGATGCTTTAATTTGCTTAGCTCATGAAAAGTAATATTAGCCCTAGTATTCTTCATGTCTTTGACAATGTTATACTCCATTTCATCAGATATGATAAGAGTTTTAGATGGAGTTGTTAAATCAGATTGGAATAGGTTTGTTTAAGTAAATTTTGGTGAGGATTTCTTACCTGTGATTTTATCCTTAGGAGTCGGGCTTGGGTTTTCCTGTTTAGAACTCGATTTTGGAGGATCAAGTTGATTTCTACTTCTTGTAGCAACGAACAATACATCTTGATCTTCTTCATCTTGAAGAATGAAGTCCCACATTCTTGTATTTCCATGACTTCATCATCATTAGTTTGTTCCTCATTCAAAACTTCCTCTTCTTCCCCTTTCGATTCTGCATTTTTTATAGCATTTGGAGGTTTTGGATTGGCTGAAGGATTCCTCATCAAAGGTTTAAAAGGTTTCTTGGAAGAGGTTTCTACTACTTGTTTCTTAATATCAACCATTTCGTTGGACATGTTTTTCAAAACTTTCTGTAACCCTCCAGGTCGAATGGGTCCTTTGATTGTTTTTTCTTAGGATCATCTCTAAAAGAAACCTTTTTAGATTTATTTCATCTACAATGTTTTTATTTTATACAGCTGGGATATGTTTCTCTACAGCTACAGCCTCTTTCATATTTTCAGCTAACGTTGGCTTGGTAGCCCTATCTACAAAGATGGCTGAATTTGAAGGCAAAGTGGAAATATACCATTCATTTTGGACTTCATTGCTAGGCTTCAACACAACTGGTATCTTGTTTAATAATTTTTTGAAGCGAGAATTGAAATCCTTAATTGGTTCTCTTGGTTTGGCTTTCAAATTGGAGAGGTCATTGATTAAAGTTGTTGTACAGTGGTCAGCTCCAAATTTTGTTAAAAACTAATCTTGAAATGTATCCCAGTTATTAATGGAGCCAGATGGTAATGAAAAATAACATGATCTTGCTGCTCCTTTTAAAGTATAAGGGAATAATCATACAACTGCATTTTCTTTCATTACTCCATTTAAATTTACGGATAGCATGAAATTATTTATATGCTCTTCGGCTGATAGACCATTGTTAGGATTGAACTTGGGGATCCATTTCTCAGGATGAGATGGTAATTGCGATAAGGGTGCAGACATGTTCACAGCTCCTGGATTAGCCCATGGACTTGGTGGATGGTTTCCTACCATCATTGGGGTATGAGTAGGAGGAGGTGTAGCAGTGGTTGAAGGTGGTTGGGTAGAGGAGGATGTCGCTCCTGTACCGGTGTGAACCACGATATGGAGTTGAGGGATGGATGAATGAATGAACTTATGATGATATGGATGGGATGGTAGATGAAGGTGATGATAAAACCTCACTCTGAGATTCCACTGGTGTTTTCCTAGCTTTCTTACGACTCGGTAAAAGAAACTCAACTCGTGGGATTCCTAGATTTTCACTTTATGCTCTAGTCAATCGTTGAGTTGGGGTCAAATGAGAAGTGACACTACCTTGGGAAAACTCAGATTATTCTTGAGATAAATAAATTCCCTGTAACTTATGAATTAAAGTTTGTAACTCAGGGGGGTCTAAAGAAGGATGTTCTGGGTTGATGGGGATTTCAACAATGTGCTATGTATTTTTCTTTTCAACTTCTGGTTCAGTGATGGAAAATTTGGAATGCAAGCGAGAATTTGAAGGTGATGGTGAGGGAATTTTACTCTTAGAATGGAGTGAAGATGTAGATTTACTTGCCATTCATAGTCATGCCCTCCTTCCAGTGCCAAATATGTTGCAGGCTTGAAAAATTGGGTCTACAACAAGGGGAATAACCACCGAGTCCAAACCTTAAAGCAGCTCCTTTTCCATTTGGAATAGTGGCTCTGACTAGGGATAACGGGACCAGTTTTCCAATCTGTTTATGAAGGGTTTACTAATGGGATGATGTTTTTCTTTCTCGGGGTTTATGGGATGAATGATTTTTCTAAATCTAGTCTATGTTTTAACTATCATATGCAATCTATTCTAATGAAGGAAAACATCTAACTTTAAACTATCCCGGGAGTAACGTTTCACTTATGCGATCTAAAATAATTTCTAACAACAATCAATAATATAAATCATTCAATTACCACGAGAAAAGAATCCATTAAAAATGATTATTTCGTATAAAAAGCTAGTTGAAACAATTATGAGAAACATATCGCATAAGAGTTATTCATATACTCGGCATAAAAAGTAAGTTATCACCATACAGAAGTGCAATAATGACAGCTAAACATTCAGACTTTCATATATCAATAACTGAAAATAATTTACCACTTGGCACATAAGTAAAAAGTATTAGGAGACAAAAATGCCATTGGTAATAAGTTCTACTCGTGAGCTGCAACAATATAGATTTATTTTCAAATCACTCAACATCCACTAAGAGTAAAAATGTGCATTTCAGTAGTAGACATTAAACTCATATAAAAATAAATCTCGTTCCATTCATTTTATCAAAACCACCTTAGTGTGGGGAAAACTGTACGTTCTGAAGAATTGTTTTTGATAAAACTCTGGACCCCTTTCCAATGCAATGAGGGGGCTTTAAATACTACTCTATGAAATATAAAAATAAATATTACAAAAATAGATGAGGAGGTTTAAATGACCTGCCTCATTTGAAGCAAAAATGAATTAAAAATAAAACTAAATTGTATCTATGATAAATCTTGTATCTGGTCCTTTAGATTGCAAATATCTAGCATCAGTTTCAAAAGCGTCGGTTGGCCGACTTCAGCTTTTAACTGTCCTGCAAATACGGAGTTGGTAAGAGCTGGCACTATCTTCCTAGCAAAGATTATGAGGCATTTCAAGGTCATCCATTGGCTATGTGGCTTTACCAGGTACTGCCAGTATGTGTCCCAGTTTAACCTGTTTACCTGTTCAATAGACTCTGCCTTTTCCTCTGCTCTTTGTTTCCACTTTGTTTGAAGCTGTTGTGCCTTTGGAAGGAATCCTGGGGTAGTTTTCGATATCAAATTGGTCTGGTGCAGATTTTCATTTATACACTCAAGACACTGTTTGCTATTGCCATTGCCTCTTCCATCACCTGTTCTGCTTCTTTAAGCTAGGAATCCCATTTCGAAAATAACATTTCTTTGTGCGATTCATCGATTATGGGCAATTCCGCTCTTTTCCCTTCTTCTGATCTCTGCCAGTTCAAGAATTCTGAAACCTTCTTAAAAATTGAATCATAATCAAGTCGTAAATCTACGAGTTGATTTGTAATATTATCGCTCGTTTCACAATGGAAATTTGATTGCGAGATCTTCTGGCAGAGTATTTCTTCCTGTTGCAAGAGTTGGGCATTAAGAGCGAGTGCTTCTGAAATAAACTACCCAATTTTGGGACCGTCCTTATTCAGTTCTATCATAGCTTGTAATTTTTCTTCTTTATTGGCCAATCTGCTCTAATGATCTAATTGCAACTACTGGAAGTCCTACTGGAGTTTAGCCAACTGTATCTCTGCTTCCTGACTAATGCTGAATTGCTATAGTTGTTGTTCCAAAAACAAAATTCTATCCTCTTTCTCCTTTAGTAGCATTTGAACTTTTGTTACTTTATCAATTGTTGCCGAAGCGTATGCTCCTGCGATATGAGAGAGCCTAGTTAAATTCTCCGAAAGGTCTGTAGTTGGGTCCGTCCAAAGAACATCCAGAGGTTCATCCTCTCAAGCGAGCACGACATCTATTTTTATTTTCTTCCTTTGCCTCCTAATGACAGCCTTATGTTGTGGGCTATAGAATATGTCTAGAGGAGGAATCTCCTCTATCTTTAGTACAATTTCATATGACGGAGCAACAAGAATATGCTCCGTCTCCTAGGTATTGATAGCTCCTTCTACCACCATTTCTGTGGCTGACTCTCTTGGGTTTGTCAATGGCCCCGCACTCTATTCCTTAGTGTTGATTAACTTATTAAAATTCTCTCATTCCCCTTCTAGATCCACCACAAGTGGCTTTTTTGGCTTTATAAGGGGGTGGGAACTTCAACTTGTTTCGGGGACAAAACCTGCTGGTCAGACTTTTCTGTAGATTGAGCTAAATCTTTAATTGACCCCTCACTTCTGTTGTGTTCACTCTTGGACTCATCATCAGAATTTTCAGTTGATTCCTTTTCAAAATTTGATTTATACTTCTCTACTTTTGAACTTACACTGGGAGTAGGCTCCCTTATTGGTTCAATGAGCAATCGGTCCAACAGGACCTTTGTTAACCTCTATTTTATGTAACTGTCAAACTTTTGAAGTTCTTCTTGGTCAAATTGAATTCGTGCCATATGTAGAACCACTCTAAAAGTCTTCTTCTGCAGAAAGACATCATCAAAGGGATATTCTTCATTGGTAAACACTTTTATTTTGACCATTGTGGTAAAATTACTTACAACACCAAAGGGATCATACTGCCTCCCCGGGAACTTTGGTAGTTGTAAAAATAACATATTATCAATCTCTTTAAAAGCATGACCTAAGTCAAATAATTCAAAATCTTTGCATTCTACGCGAAATTGAGGCCAAATGGCGTTCTTAGAATCTTTCAATACTTTGCTCATTCCCCCAACACCACAAGTCTGGTAGGTTATTTCCCTGGGCATTAGTTTGTCGGGAACATAAAAAGGAAGCACATGGGGTGAAGAAATGCTGCCAAACACCCTGATGTATGTGAACAGCTCCTCCCCAAACCACCTTCCCACAGGGAGAATGTCAACTTCAGATTCTGCGGAAAATCTTGGGGCATCGCAGTTGTAGATCATTTTATGAATAGGAAGCATGACTCCATGAAACATCTTGAAGAAATGTGGGATGAAATTGGATTCCCACAATACTTTGTGATAAAACTAAATGGGAAGAGGATTCTGTACCGTCCACTTCCACCCCATAATAGGAAAATCAGAAACAAAACAAATGGTGTCCATGACATAGGCGCTCAAAAATAATGGGGGGAAATCCCTTGAAGTAAAACTTCTTTTAGTTCGATATCCTAAAATATCAAAAGCTAAATTATCTGATAAAATTTGGGCCCAATCCGTTATGGTGGCATTGGTAGCCACATCCAGTAGAGGTAACCACTCTGATGAAAACTTATTGATGTCTGGTCTCCCAAACAATATAGACAACATTGCAGTGGCAAAACAATAAGGAGAAGTAAGAGCGCCAGTGGCATACATACCGTTTTTATCCTTATTTAATCTTTCCTCGTTTCTTGACCAGTGCTTTGTGCATTCTTCCAAGTCTTCATTCTCCTTGGAAAACTTTTCTACAAACTGCTTGTTGTAGCTAGCCTTGGGTTCTGGCAAGTGATACGTGTGTCTCAAATTGTTTGGGTAAAAGACCCCGTGACTTGCTGACTGGCTGTCTTGAATTCCCTATCAGATATATTTGTGTGATCTATAATCCATTTCACCATATCTGTGTAGGGGAGTATCTTCGACCTTGCAGCAATACGACATAGAAATGAGCATGCAAGCTCAGTTAAGGATGCTTCAGAAGCGCCGCGTCCATCTGACGTAACTATAACCTTCATAATTCTCAGGTTTTCCTCTTCTAACAATCAGTACATGGCTTCCCAGGTAGATATCCCTGTGTCCCTAGTACAATTGGTGTTTTTGAATAATGGAGTCATTTCTATTTTCTCATATGCAGGTGCCTTGCCTTTCTTCCCCATTTCGTCGTTTATTACGCTCTATGTACTCTTCCTGAAAAATGCAAGTAGAGAGCAAGGATGTGATAAAGATGATAGTGATTATAGGAAATATCAATAGAAAGACAAAAATAAGGTGACGGGAAAGCTTTAATTCTAAATCGTATCAAAAGATATCACCTTGCGTCAAAAGGTCCTTTACCCTGATCCGAATCATTTTTCAATAAATGAACACTAATAGACCATTAAGTTAAAATTTAATGTTCATAACTACTGTATTGAATGATGGAAATTACTGTCCTAGAACTCTGAGCCCTTTGATCTACGATAAAAGTGATTTTGCGATTTTCTTCGCAATATCTCAGATCACAATATCGCAAAACCTGTTATCGTTAAAACCATTGTTACGTCGGGTGGCTGCGATATGCGATTTGTGAGAGGCTATCGCATTTCGCGATATTTGGGTGTGTTACATAAAACAACGTTGCAGAATTTGGAATTTGCGATGCGATAAGGTTGTAAGACCATGTGATCTTGCATTCCCGTGGATCGCATTTTCGAGGAGTTACATTTATAAGAGATCCCTGCTGTGATCTTTTGTGATGTGATAATATCGTTTTTAAAAGCGGTTTTTTTAAAGCTTTTCTTAATATTTGAGAATCTCCACTTATAAAGCTTTTCCTAGGCCTTGTGGTCATATAACGCTTTTTATAAGGAAACTCATAGTTTGTGATGTCTTATGTGCTTGGGGTATGAAAAGGTAAATTTACATGTTTTAGCAAGTTCCACTTTGATATCTTGTTTTATTCTAAAAACAAAAAAGCAACATGAAATGCTAAGATTTTATATTTGAAAGGGTCCTCATTTATTAATGTTATTGCTAATACTAATAAAAGGGGGTTGTTGATGGTCACAAAACCTGCGTACTGGTATGAGTCTGTGCCAGTACAAGATTGTAAACAGGTTTTTCTTATATTAAAGGAAGACATAAGCGGGTGGTTTTTGTCCCGCATTGGGTTTCCACCTTATATCATGGTGTTCATGTGTGTTTCTTTTGTGTGATGATCCGTTCTTTTTTTTACTGCACCTAGTTACTGTTTATATGGTTAATCATGTTCTGATGCACTAATTAAAGATCAACATATTATGAACTAATTGAATCATAAGTTTGCTGGATATACGCTAGTTACATTAAACACAGTTACGTGTACACGCAAGTTCCCTTAATTGAAGTAGCATATATGAATCTGATTATGGAAATGAAAAAGTTATTGATTTAATAATACTGATTAACCCCCCCCCCCCCCAAGTATTATTTCCAACAATTGGTGTCAGAGCAGGTCCTTTGGTAGAATCTTGATCACTTGAAGGAGATCCATAGAAACAATGGGAAAGAAGCTAAAGAAGAAAGCACCTCAGAAGAAGAACACAACTGAAAGGAAAGGTGACAGAAAGAGAGACAATTGGTTTTTAGACGGAAGAAAGGATTCAGATTCCAAATCACCTCAAGATGAACAAGCAAATGAAGCATCAGATAAAATCATAGATCAACAAGATCTATTTAACAAAAGGGAGTGTGCCCTCAAAGAAGAAGTTACTAGATTAAAAGCTCAGCTAAAGTGTGCCTTCAAAGTACGTCAAATGCTGCAGGATGAAGCGATATCATTAAAAAATAAACAGAATGAAGAACTACCTCAAGCAGATAAAGAACAAGAAAATGAGATTCTCAAATTAAGGCAACAAGTGGAAGAAGGAAGAAAGGCAGAAGAAATCTTGAAGAAGCAACATTTGGAAAAGGAAGAACAACATTAGGTTGAGGTAAATATCTTAAAAAGTAAATTAGAAGAAAAAGATAAACTGTTACAATTTCAAGACAGTACTAAGATTTTGGATGCTATTCTTAGTAGTCAAATATCTCCTGCTATCAAAACTGGTCTTGGTTTTTATGAATCTATTGAAGGTGAATCTAGCTCACAGAGTTAGGCAAGGAACTCTAATGCAAAACCTGAAATGCTCAACAAGGAGATAAGAGGTCAACCCTATCAACAACCAAGGAAAGAAATCCTTCAAAGAAAATCTTTTACTCCAAATTGTGGAAGTGAAAGTCGGTTATTTTCTCAGATGAATAATGTTGAGTGTTATTTATGTCATAATCTTGGACATGTAGCAAGATGCAGAAGTAGAATGGTTCAAGACCGTCACATAGAAAGATCATCACATTCCAGTTACTTTAAGGGATATTGTTTTTATTGCAATATGTTTGGTCACAAAGCCATTAACTGCTATAGAAGGAATATGAAACATGTAAGATGTTATGCATGTAACAAGCTTGGACATGTAGTAAAGGAATGCAAGAGAATATTTCAGGCACCATACCAAAAGGGGAAAACATCATCACAGTCAAAAGAAGAAGGAGTACAACCAAAAAGATGTGGCATGGCACAGTGTACAGGCATAACAGACTTAGGGGGAGGTGAAAGTATGAAACCTCAGTGTTCTAAATCTCATACACAATTTTCATGAATACAAATCGTGTATATATGCGAGTTCAAAGCTGCACAATTGCGTATATGTTAGTTTGAGGAAAATCAGTGGGACAGACTCAGGAAAAGGGGTCCGATATGGTTCAGTCAATTATCTAATATGTTAGATGATGGATACACTTTGCTGATGATGTGTGGAAATGTGTTGGTACTCATAAGATGTTAGTTAGAAGTGCTTTTGGTCCTCACAAGTTAACTTGAGATATATCTGATTGATGATGATACCTTGATACTTTTTACTGATATATGCATGATCAAATCTGACAGTGAACAGATGGAACAAGTTCAGGGGGAGCATATGCTTCGAATAATGCATTGTTTGCATTATGGTTAGAATTCTTTGGTGATGATGCTTATGTGGCTAAATGATATATCTTGCTATCTCAGATGATACTTATTGTTGGTTGGTCAAGAGAATGGTATTGCAGGTTACGGGTTTGAATGATGTTGATAGATGCTTATGGTGCAGATTATATATGGTGTATGATAGTTGTTGATGGCTATCATGGTCTTGTTTAGATTGCTGGTCTTTGTCCTAAAAAACATGTATATCATTTGATGTATAGGTCATGCAAAGACCTAATTTGTAACCCCACCTTGCATGAGAAGGATGATGTAATAATTTCTATTTCAGTCATGTATATACTATAAACATTTGGTATATTCCCACTTGGTTGGGTGGATGAGTCAAAAATAGTGTATCCCCACTTGGTTGGGAGATTGATGGATGTATGAGTCTTTGGTTATAGGAAGGTCATACTCACATAGTTGAGTTATAGAGTCATGTTATTCTTTTGAATATATTTTTGCAAACTCTGCATGTGCTCAGGGGGAGCATGGACGGACAAACTCTACATGTGCTCCGGGGGAGCATGGATGGATTGGTACGTCTTAGCATGTAGAAAGGGGGAGCTCAATTAGAGATTTCAGCATGTACTCAGGGGGAGTATGGACAAGATAATGTATATCAAGGGAGAGAATATCTTGGTCTGCCCTTTGCCCTTAATGTCAAAGGGGGAGAGTGAGTTGGTGTTGTTGTTTCCATCAAGTCCAAAGGGGGAGATTATTGGCATTATGATATAGGTGTTGTCCTTGATGGAAACTCACTCGGATGATAGATCATAGTGCAACAGGTCAATAGCAAAGAATTAATGATTAGAGAGAGGTATACGCAGGTTCACCTTGACAAAGAAGTGTATACACGTGGGTTAACGGACCAAAAGGAGCATATAACGTACGCATGCACTTTCACAGAAGGAAAAGTGTGTATATCTTGGAAAACTAAGTTTTGGTCCAAGGTATTTGGTCCATGGTATTTTGATCCATGGTATTGGTCCAAGGTATCTAGTCCGAGGTATTGACCCTAGGTATTTGGTTCAAGGTATTGGTCCTAAGTGGTTTTGGTCCATGGTATTGAGAAAGGCCTAAAACTAGAAAAGGAGGAGAAGATCATTAGGCTAATGTGTGCAAGTATTGAATATCTGATGAAGTGTGAGATCTAGTATGCAGGTTATGGGTTTGTGATGCTTTACA
Organism: Pinus taeda; assembly: GCA_000404065.3. Lineage (NCBI taxonomy): Eukaryota > Viridiplantae > Streptophyta > Pinopsida > Pinales > Pinaceae > Pinus > Pinus taeda. Next base: position 178,733 of record APFE031483934.1, on the reverse strand, counting down.
TGATCTGAACTAAGGATGCACCTATGTGGATGATGATGGATGATGGATCAGTATCTTAAGGCTTGGAATGTATTATCATTATGTGGTTTGTTCATGGATAGACTAGATCTTAATATCGACGCATGTTTATTCTGTAAATGTTATGATTTCGGTATGACTGAATTCTGAAATAGCTGTGAAGTTTTAAAGTTAGTATTTGCAGATCTGTATGTGGGTTCGCTTTGGTAAAAGCACCTATACATGCTGGTTTGGTTCATCAGAGTAGTGTATACATTATGAAATATGATATTTGAATGATGGTTCTAGTGGTTGTTGCAGAGTTCTGGGTTCTGCTCTGTGTTCTGGTGACTATGTTTTGATGACAGGGCTTCAGTGATTCAGTAGTTGGGTGATTCAGAGATTGATGATAGAGTATTCAATGATTGGTTGATGCAATGGTTGTATTGCAGTGGTGATTGATTTTGAGCTTCAATGTTATTGATCGGTCCAGTATGAAAATTGGATGAAACATGGCCTTCATATTATTGGTGTTGTGATCCAGGTGTATCCAGCTTGAAAATTTACGAAACATGGTCCTTGGAGGAAGAGTGAAGGTTGGAGCCTTCTGTAGGTCGGTGCCTACATATTGGTAAGCATATTGGCCAGTACAAGAGCCAGGGGGTTGGAGCTCCCTTCCAGTCGTAGTTGGAAAACATGTTGTAACAATAACTGAAATAATGAAGAAAAACAAGAAAGCTCAACCGAATAACCAAGACAAGAAACTGAATGGATTGGAATTTTTTATTCAACAATGATTCTCCGCACATTACATTTCATGGGAATTTGATAGTTTTATATCATCGACTGTCGTTACATAACTAATATTTCGGTATAAAACTGTCTAGTTACATTTTACTCAAAGTTATTAATTCATTGTCAAACTAAGAAAACAAGAGAGGGTTGTAGCCTTCTTTAGGTTGGCGCCTACGTACTAGTAAATATATCGACTAGTACAAGAGACAGTGGGTTATAGCTCCCTTCTAGTAGAAGCTGGAGAACGAGAGAAGGTTGTAAAGTTCTGGAGGTGGGTGCCTACGTACTGGTATGAGTCTGCACCAGTACAAGATGGTAAATAGGTTTTTCTTATATTAAAGGAAGACTGCAGTAGGTGGTTTTTGTCCCGCATTGGGTTTCTACCTTATATCATGGTGTTCATGTGTGTTTCTTATGCGTGATGATCTGTTCTATTTTTTACTGCACATGGTTACTGTTTATATGGTTAATGAAGTTCTAATGCATTGATTAAAGATCAACATATGATGACTTAGTTGAATCATAATTTTGTTGGATATACGCTAGTTGCATTAAACATAGTTGTGTGTACACGCGAGTTCCCTTAACTGAAGTAGCGTATATGAATTTGATTATGGAAATGAAAAAGTTAT
>APFE031483934.1:109517-176780 GCA_000404065.3 Pinus taeda | reverse complement strand
CCCCTCTCAATATTATTTCCAACAATTGGTATCAAAGCAGGTCCTTTGGTAGAAGCTTGATCGCTTGAAGGAGATCCGTAGAAACAATGAGAAAGAAGCTAAATAAGAAAGCACCTCAGAAGAAGTACACAGCTCAAAGGAACAGTGATAGCACGAGAGACAATTGGCCGTTAGATGGAAGCAAGGATTCAAATTCCTAATCACCTCAAAATGAACAAGCAAATGAAGCATCAGATAAAATAATATATCAACAATACGTATTTAACAAAAGGGAGTGTGCCCTCAAAGAAGAAGTTACTTGATTAAAAGCTCAGCTAGAGTGTGCCTTCAAAGTACGTCAAATGCTGCAGGATTAAGTGATATCATTAAAAAATAAGCAGAATGAAGGACTACCTCAAGCAGATAAAGAACAAGAAAATGAGATTCTCAAATTAAGGCAACAAGTGGAAGATGGAAGAAAGGCAGAAGAAATCTTGAAGAAGTAACATCTGGAAAAGGAAGAACAACATCAGATTGAGATAAATATCTTATAAAGTAAGTTAGAAGAAAAATATAAACTGTTACGATTTCAAGACAGTACTAAGATTTTGGATGATATTCATAGTAGTAAAAGATCTCTTGCTATCAAAACTGGTCTTGGTTTTTATGAATATGATGAAGCTGAATCTATCTCACAAGGTGAGGCAAGGAAATCTAATGCAAAACCTGAAATGCTCAACAAGGAGATAAGAGGTCAACCCTACCAACAACCAAGGAAAGAAATCCTTCAAAGAAAATCTTTTACTCCAAACCATGGAAGTGATAGTCGGTTATTTTCTCAGATGAATAATGTTGAGTTTTATGTATGTCATAATCTTGGATATGTTGCAGTGAGATGCAGAAGTAGAATGGTTCAAGACCATCACACAGAAAGATCATCATGTTCTAGGTACTTTATGGGATATTGTTTTTCTTGCAATATGTTTGGTCACAAAGCCATTGACTGCTATAGAAGGAATATGAAACATGTAAGATGTTATGCATGTAAAAAGCATGGGCATATAGCAAAGGAATGTAGGAGAAGATTTCAGGCACCATACCAAAAGGAGAAAACATCATCACAGTCGAAAATATGGAAGAAGAAGGAAGAACAATCAGAAAGATGTGGCATGGCACAGTGTACAGATATAACAGACTCAAGGGGAGCTGAAAGTATGAAACCTCAGTGTTCTAAATCTCATACGCAAGTTTCATGAAGACAAGTCACGCATATACATGAGTTCAAAGTTGCACAGTCGCGTATATGTTAGTTTGAGGAAAAGCAGTGGGACAGACTCAGGAAAAGGGGTCTGATATGGTTCAGTTAATTATCTACTATGTTTGATGATGGTTACACTCTACTAATGATGTGTGGAAATGTGTTGGTACTTATAAGATGTTATTTAGAAGTGCTTTTGATCCTTACAAGTTAACTTGATATATATCTGATCGATGATGATGCCTTGATACTTTTTGTTGATATATGTATGATCAGATCTGACAGTGAACAGATGGAACAAGTTCAGGGGGAGCATATGCTTCGAATAATGCATTGTTGGCATTATGGTTAGAAGTCTTTGGTGATGATGCTTATGTGGCTAAATGATACATCTTTCTATCTTAGATGATACTTATTGTTGGTTGGTCAAGAGAATGGTATTACAGGTTACAAGTCTGGATGATGTTGACAGATGCTTATGGTGCAGAGCATATATGGTGTATGATAGTTGTTGATGGCTATCATGGTCTTGTTTAGATTGCTGGTATTTGTCATAAAATTCATTTATATCATTTGATATAAAGGTCATGCAAATACCTAATTTGTAACCCAACCTTGCATGGGAAGGATGATGTAATAATTTCTATTTCGGTCATGTATAAACATTTGGTATATCCCCACTTGGTTGGGTGGATGGGTCAAAAATAGTATATCCCCACTTGGTTGGGAGAGTGATGTATGTATGAGTCTTTGGTGATAGGAAGGTCATACTCACATAGTTGAGTTATAGAGTCATGCTATTCTTTTGAATATATTTTTGCAGACTCTGCATGTGCTCAGGGGGGAGCATGGACGGACAGACTCTGCATGTGCTCAGGAGGAGCATGGATGGATTGGTACATCTTAGCATGTACAAAGGGGGAGTTCAATCAGAGATTTCAGCATGTACTCATGGGGAGTGTGGAAAACATAATGTATATCAATGGAGGGAATATCTTGGTCCTTTTCCCTTGATGTCAAAATGGGAAAGTGACTTGGTGTTGTTGTTGCCATAACGTCCAAAGGGGGAGATTGTTGGCATTATGATACAGGTGTTTTCCTTGATGGAAACTCACTCAGATGACAGATCATAGTGCAACAGGTCAATGGCAAATAATTAATAATCAGAGAGAGGTATACACAGGTTCACCTTGACAAAGAAGCGTATACACGCAGGTTAACGAACCAAAAGAAGCGTATAACAAACACGCGCACTTTCACAGAAGGAAAAGTGCATATATCTTGGAAAACTAAGTTTTGGTCCATCGTATTTTGATCCATGGTATTGGTCCAATGTATCTGGTCCGAGGTATTGACCCTAGGTATTTGGTCCAAGGTATTGGTCCTAAGTGGTTTTGGTCCATGGTATTGAGAAAGGCCTAAAACTATAAAAGGAGGAGAAGATCATTAGGCCAACGTGTGCAAGTATTGCATATCTGATGAAGTGTGAGATCTAGTATGCAGGTTATGGGTTTGTGATGCTTTACTTGATCTGAACTAAGGATGCACCTATGTGGATAATGATGGATGATGAATCGGGATATTAAGGCTTGGAATGTATTATCATTATGTGGTCTGATCATGGATAGACTAGATCTGAATACTGACGCATGTTTTATTCTGCAAATGTTATGATCTGGGTACGACTGAATTCTGAAATAGCTGTGAAGTTTTAAAGTTAGTATTTCTAGATCTGTGCACGGGTTTTCTTTGGTAAAAGCGTGTATACACACTGGTTCAGTTCATCATAGTAGCGTATACATTATGAAATATGATATCTGAATGTGCTGATGGTTCTAGTGGTCGTTGCAGAGTTCTAGGTTCTACTCTGTGTTCTGGTGACTATGTTTTGATGATAGGGCTTCAGTGATTCAATAGGTGGGTGATTCAGAGATTGATGATAGAGTATTCAATGATTGGTTGATGCAATGGTTGTATTGCAGTGGTGATTGATTTTGAGCTTCAATGTTGTTGTTGGGTCCAGTATGAAAATTGGATGAAATGTGGCCTTCATATTATTGGTGTTGTGATACAGGTGTATCCAGTCTGAAAATTTATGAAACGTGGTCCCTGGAGGAAGAGTGAAGTTTGGAGCCTTTTGTAGGTTGGCATCGACATATTGGTAAACTTATTGACCAGTACAAGAATCAGGGGGTTGGAGCTCCCTTACAGTAGTAGTTGGAAAATGAGAGAGGGTTGTAGCATTCTTTAGGTCGGCGCCTACGTACTAGTAAATATATCGGCTACTACAAGAGCCAGGGGGTTATATCTCCCTTCCAGTAGAAGCTGGAGAATGAGAGAAGGTTGTAGCCTTCTGCAGGTGGGTGTCTATGTATTGGTATGAATCTGCACCAGTACAAGATTGTAAACAGGTTTTTCTTATATTAAAGGAAGATAGCAGCAGGTGGTGGTTTTTGTCCCGCATTGGGTTTCCACCTTATACCATGGTGTTCATGTGTGTTTCTTATGTGTGATGATCTGTTCTATTTTTTACTGCACCTGGTTACTGTTTATATGGTTAATGAAGTTCTGATGCACTGATTAAAGATCAACATATGATGAATTAACTGAACCATAAGTTTGCGAGATATACGCTAGTTGCATTAAACAGAGTTGCATGTACACGCGAGTTCCCTTAACTAAAGTAGTGTATATGAATCTGATTATGGAAATGAAAAATTTATTGATTTAATAATATTGATTCACCCCCTCAGTGTTATTTCCAACACCTGAGACCAAGAACCATGCTTATACTTTAAGCCTTAAGAATTACAAAGTGGCATATATTTATTAAAATCACATATCAGAGTTATATAAAGCATATAACACAAAGTATGATATTATAAAGTGGTTTTAGTTTTGCATATCATATAACATTTTAAAACACCTATCGAAACTTTATATCAGACTCTATCACAAACAAGTGGTTGTAGTTTATTCTGATATATATTGGCCCTTTATAATTAAACAATAACCGAAGTCCAAACATTAACGAATGGTTGTTGTTTATCAGACGGGAGTTTCATATATATATCACATATACCCTAATCCTGCTACCTTTTATCGGAGATCAGAATCGTTGTTTTGTTATGTATTACCACATCAAAACTTTGACTGTCGACCTGCGATACAACCTCCCACTCTGACCTCCGATAAGACTAAACCTCTGACTATGGATTGTGATATTGCATGGACCTCTGATATGTGGACCTGATACAGTTATAAAATGGAATTTGATATTATATTGCATCTGTCGTATTAGAGCTTTCGTTATGTGTGACCATTCGACATCACCGATTGTCGATTGATTGTGGATACGATATAGTCATTTAAAAATAATTTATTATATGATCGTATCTACTCCATAGCAAATCCTTTGTATTATTTATCTTGAATATTGTGATTACACTCCGCATTTTCCACTTGTCACTTCTATTTGGGTCCTTGTTATAATAATTAAAAAGTTATTTTCATTGGTTTTATGAGAATTTGTTGTGTTTTGTTTCAAATTTTTTTTCGAATTTGTTTAACAATGTAGATTACATAAGCTCTGTGTGTTGAAATAGGGATGAACCCAGGGTCGATAAGGAGGAATAACAGTTAGACCTAAGGTTTCCAATAATTCTCTTCCATGAGGTATAAAGCAGTTCTAATCTAGAAAATTGATGTAACACCGTGAACAACAAATAAATCCTTTGGCTCAATTCGGCATTTCGTTGCAATGAATTCCAAATTGTGTCTATTGTTCAACAATAGAAAGGAACCTCCTGATTCATTTACTTTTATTTACTCATTTTTTGAGAAATTGAAGGGATATTTTATGCTTGTAAATATGTATAAATATCTTTGTATTCAATGACAAAAGGGGGAGGTCATGATCCACACACAGGGGACTCTATAATAATGTGATTTTTGCTTTTGCACTATTGTAGAGCACAAAGAGTTTTATTATAGAGAATGCAGAGGAGTTATGGCTCTTTTGTAAAGGGATTTTTCACTATTGTAAGGACTTTCATTAAGGGTTAGAGTTACTCTCGGGAACTATTGTATTAATACTTTGGCATTTTTTTAATTGATTCTTGTTCTTGTGTACTATTACCGAAATGTAGGATTATCATCTCATTGTGAATGTTTCATTAATGTTTATGATATTTATTCTAAGCAATCGTATATTTCTTTAATATTATGCCCTACTTCTTTCATTGGCATTTTGCTATTGAAACTTTGTTGAAGTTATCTTTGCAGGGTAGAAGGAGATCAAAATCATTCTTAATTCATTGAGGTATTCCTTAGTGATAGATAACTATTTATCATTCATATGCAGACTTATTATGCTTTCACTTGTATTAGTTAATCTGAACTAGTTCCTTTAGTTGATGCAAAATCATATGATGGATTATATCAGTTCCTTTCCTCTGTTTTAGTTAACTTTCTCTTGAATTAAGAGAGGGTTGTCCCAATTCGAGATAGGATTCCATACTTCAGATTAACTTTGCATTTACATCTTTATCTTTGCATCAAGTCCTCTCTTAGAGAGGAAAACAAATGATTTAGCTGTGGTTTGATCAGCCTTAATTCGATCAAACCTTTGTGTTGATCTATCTCGTTAACTTACATCTTTAAAGATCGATCTAAAGGGAATGTGTCATAATGTATTATAGGTGTAAATAGATTAACTCTTTGTTTAGGTTAGAATATTAGTAGATTATCTTTAGTTTTGTCCTAGATGACAGGGTAGGTGGACCCATAACCAGTCGGAACCACCATCTTCAACGGAAAAGGAGCTGCTCTAAGTTCTTAACTAAGTGGTCTCCCCTAATGTTGACAATAGACATTTTTTCCGATCAAAATAATCTAGTGGCATTTATACATTCCAGTAGGAGGATGGAAGAGCCTTCTATTTTTGAGAATGTGCATACATGGGGGGATGTCATTGAGATGAGCTTAGAACTTATTATGGATTTTTCATGATAACACCTTGTGTTTATGGATACAATGATATTTCTACAACTTATAGAATCAACATCCCAACAAAATCAGGTTTCGAACTTAGGATGCAGAGCCCAAAGGTTTTCTTTGATATGTAGATCAGCGATGCTCTAGTTGGCTAGATCGTAATGGAGCACTATGCGGATGAGATGCCGAAGACGGTCGAGAACATCCACGCGTTGTGTACTAGTGAGAAAGGCACCGGCTGCTCAGGCAAGCCCCTGCACTTCAAGGGTTTGTCTTTCTATCGCATGATCCCAGGGTTCATGTGCCAGGGCAGTAAATTCACAAGGGGCAATGGTACCAGTGGGGAGTCAATCTATGACGAGAAGTTTGTCGATGAGAACTTTGTAAAGAAGCACACGGGGCCTGGCATCCTCTCCATGGCCAACGCCAGCCCTAACACTAACGACTCCTAGTTCTTCATCTGTAACACACAAACCTCGTGGCTGGATGGCAAGCATGTTGGTTTTGGTCAATTTGTAGAGGGCTTGAAGATCGTGCAGGAGATTAAGAAGGTTGAATATGGATCTGGCAGAACCTCAAATACTGAAGCAATGGCGAAAAGATGAGGGAGATTCAGACATGGTTTTGGGTGAGGCCGAGGCAACAGAGGACACGAGAATAGTCACGGGGGACGCCAAGGACCGCGAAGAGATGAAGGGAAGTTCCCTCGAGCAAATTTATCCGTGACAAAGCCTGACCGCCTGGTAAAAGATGGAACAATATGTTCCCTCGAGCAAATTTATCTCTTCCCATTGGTCATTGAGGAGCATCATATCGTGGGTGATGGCAATGGCCGTGTCAAGCTAGGCATTAAGTGCAACAAAGAGGAGGCCACGGTCAGCCATAGAGCCATTAATTTGGCCAAGTTTTCAGTTACTCCCGAGAGGAGGGGTTATTGGGGTAACTAGAAACCCCACATTGAAACTGTCAAGAAATGTGGCTTCAGAACAGTCAGAGTGAAGCCCGCCCCCAGAGATGTCAGGGTCGTGGCTGCTCTCATGCCTATGAAGGAGCTACAGTCTGCTGCTATCAATGACGTGTTCACCTCCTCGTGAAGGTTGACCAAAACTCTCAGAAACTTTGTCAAAGTTGTCAAGACGTTGGAGGAGTACCCACAAACTACAGGGAATTATGGAGACATTGAAGCTACACAGTCATGCATGACCCAAAGGACCATAGAACCCCCTTCCTGGGTAACTTCTAATCGCTTCCAAAATTTTATTAAAACCCCTTCGGGGAAATCTACCTTGATTTGGGTCTTTGCAACAGAATGTGTTATTAATCTGAAGAATATCATCGCCCAACAAATTGGCTACCCGGTTGGACTACAACATCTGTTATATGGGGGCAGAACCCTACAAGATCTCAGATCCGTTTTGGACTACAACATTATGTCAGAATCTACTATAACACTCAATCTGAGGCTACGAGGTGGTGCATTAAATTTTAGTTCAACAAAACAAATAGAAAGAGGCAGTGGGACAAGCACAGAAACAAAAGACAACATAGATCCACAATAGAAGCACAAAAATGGAGGAATATCATTCAAGAACATCTTATAAGGGGGAAAAACTCCTACAGTAGTCCCAAAGCAAGCTGGAATAGAACCCAATCCATACATAGTGGAGCAGTTGAACTATACACCAGAACTAAATATAAATATACCAGAAACAAATGAGGTATGTAATAATTTTGAATCACAAGCCATCATTTGTCGATTCAATGGTTTTTGGCCAAAACATTTTGAAAATTTCCATTGGATATTCACAAAATGGACTCTACACTTGAGATCCACCTCTGTTCTAAGGGGTTTTTCATTTTCAAATTCCATTCAACAGAGATAAGAGACATAGTGATACAGGAGGGACCATGGTTTTGGGGATCTTTGGGCCTTTTCATCACACCATGGTTCCCAGAATTCGATGCCAATACTATGGTTGTTTCCAGGATGCCAGTTTGGGTCCGTCTGCACAACCTCACATTACACTTCTGGGACCAAAAGGTTCTAAGAGGTACAGGCAATACCATTGAAAGATATATTAAAATGGACACACAAAGAGTGGAGGAAATAATTTTTACATTCGCACGCATCTGTGTGGAAGTAAATCTTAATAAAGGTTTACCGGATCGCATACAGCTGAAGCACAAACAACGAAGTTGGACATAGACACTAGACTATGAAAACACAACATTTAGGTGTAGAATATGCCGGAAAACAGGACACCTACAAAATACATGTCCTGAAGACAAAAAAGATAGCCAAAGGAAGAATAAAACATGGAAACAACACAAGGGTTGGAAATTTCCTCCACCATATCCTGAAGAGGAGGAGGAGTTTGAAGTGGAAGAGCCCATACCAAATGAGAACAATCAAATAGACAAAGAAGCAGAAATCCAGGAGACATCTCCACAAGGACCTATGGAAACACAACCGGAAGAGATTCTAGATACAATGGAAAACAGTGGAAACAAACGACTACACACATCAGACACCTCTGATTTTGACAAGGAAAATCCTTGACCAGGCATTAGAAATCCACTTCAACTTGTATCCATGATGCCATCTCAAGGGAAGTGGCATAAGGTCGAGAAGAAAAAGGGGATGAAAACATGATTCCCCCCCGATATGTACATTAGTTGTTGCTAATGAACCCCTGTTCTGAGGTCATTTGAGTTGTAGATGGAATGTGACTCAGCATATACAAAATGTAATTTTGTTTTCATTAATCAAATTACGAATTTTCTTACGGGAAAAAACATCCCAACAAATTTGGATACTATATTATGTAGGATGTGATATCTTCTAGTTCACGATATTATCAATCAATTCTTAAGGAGAATGTGGAGTTATTTTTTGAAAGATTAATTAAAAGGTTCAAGATGGTTTGTATCCCAAAGGAGTTGGGGTGTGCTTGAGTATTGCTACGTCCTCACATATTCCATCTTATAGGAGGTGTTATCACTTAGAAATTTCTCAAGGTTAAAGAAAGAAATCACCAAGGTAACCACTAACTAACTTTTGGGCATAGGCTCTAGCCAACCTATGACTCAGAGAGGGCTCTCTCTATATAATTTAGCTTTGTTTCTTATGGAATTTTAGGCTAGTTCTTAATGTTCATTAGGATTTTGGTTTTGAATTGAGGGTTGGGTGGTGGAATTCTTGGAACAGATGGATAGAGAAAGGTCTTCAAGCCATTGGGCTATGGAGTCAATAGATGGATAGCATAACTGGATCAATTCATTAAAGGGAATTTTCACAGGGTAGTCTAGCAAAGTAAAGTGAAAAATGTTAGGCCTAATGGGTGAAATAATCCTAACCAGGGTGAGAGAACACTTAAGAATCCTCAAATCGTTTTCTTAACTTAGATTTGTGAAGAAAACACACAATATGCATAACAGTCAAGACAAAGTACAGTTAAGTAACTTCTGAGATATCATTCCATGTTATAACATTCATATTTTTAGAGATACATCAAATATTATGGGAAAAACTTAAAGAAAAACAACATTGAACTTGAGAGAATACTTATTTGTACTTTGCTTTACATAAGAATCTTGTGAAATATCTCATCTTTATTCCTTGATATAGCTTATTGATCCAGTCATTGATACAATAGAATTTCAAACTTAAGAGAAATGAGTCTATAGAAATGTTTTTGAATCCACCAAAATACTTCAAATGAAGAAGTATTTATACAAATTCTAAACTGAAATATCTTGAAAAATATCAAGATTGGTTTTACAAAAATCTCAAATTGTTTTACATTAATAGAACTTAAATAAAGGACACTCAAAATAATGAATCTATTTGGCACTATATTTATGTATTGAGGGTGACAAAGAAGAGAAATTCTAATTTTATAGCAACTCTTAATTGATGATGAGGCTTCCAAGTCACTAACTGCCTCCTTCCTTTATGCATTCTGCCGCAGAAATGCTGCAAAGTTAGGGTCTTGTGATACCTTTTTATATCTCAATCTGAGATAGATATGTAGAACATGAAAGAGTTTATTGTAGATAAGTATGTTATTGAGACAAACCTCTTTCCATTTCCCAAAATTCAGCTCCAACTATTCACAATATTCTCTACAAAACGATGTCAAAAACAGGACTTTATAAAGTCCGAAAAATAGGCTATGAAGGTATGCATTTATATTGCTTTTTGTAATACCTGTGTACAAAGTGAGATAGGTTTTTGTATATTTGCCTTTTAAGAACAAAAACATCCTCCATTGTCTCCAAATACATCTTGTATTGGCCACAATAGTTTCTATAAAACTATGACTTAAACAGGAAATTTTTGGAAAATGTACCATTTCTGTTTTGATTTCATCTTTTTTCACTTTGATCTTTCAGTCTGATACACTTTTACTGATACTCTTTCATCTAATAGACTTTTTCTTTGATGACTTGTCAATATCCTTTACTGTGTTCTTACCTTTACTGTACATTTTGACATTTTACTGTGTATTTCAACAGTAAATCATTTAGTTTTTATATGTATCAACATACGCTAATGGATATTGATCAACATTTTGTACGTTTGATCCATTTGTCTTTTGACTGTATACTCTGTCTAGTTCCTTTGTTTTAACAGTCAATGCCTCTATGTGAATGATTTCTTTCGCTGCTCTGTGTGTGATTATCTTTATCTTCTGTTCCTGTATATTGGTCTTCTTTTTTCTAAATATCGGCTTTTAACAGGCTTCTGGTCGAATCTTGGAGTAAACAAGTTATACGATTAGTATCAAAATTGTTTATCCAAGATCTGGCTTTGACTGATAACCTGAAAAATTCAATAATAATTAAGAAAACATTGAATGGCTAGAAGGGACTTGATGGGTTTTATTTGCACAGGGATGCTTAGGAAAGGGGTCGTAGTAGTGTTTTGGACGTGAATCGAGGTGGAGTTGCATCGCAGAGGTTCAGGGTGGCACTGAAGAGTTTTATGGGCTTATATAGTTTAAACGAGCGAAAGGATTTAAAACTCAGGTTCTTAGTGTTTAAGTCTTTAACGGGCAAATATTCAAAAGTGGCGCAAAATTCCTATTTTTACAAAGGATGGGTGTTTTATCGGAATGGCGGGGAGGTGGTTTTAGGAGGTTGTTGCACCGCTTTTGGGCATGGGTGGTTTTGGAGAGGGGTCACCCGATCAGTGTTAGAGTGCAACATGTAGCCATCGATAGTCGGTGGAAAATCTCCTTATCGGGAGGTGTTTCTGGGAAAATTAGTGTCTTTTCGAATGACTAACCCTCTAGGTTTGGTAGCTAACCTAGAAACAATAGTCAAAGAAATTTAATATCTTTCATATGAGTGACAGATAAGAAAGAGATTATAAAAGACCAACATGTAACTTTCGCTTGAATCCTCGCTTGATCTCCCTCTCCTTTGGTTGATCCCGTAACTCCTCCCTGTACTTAACACGCTTGGAGAGTACCTACATAGCTATAGAAACAAAGACCTGCCAAAGCATAATGATCCATCACAACATAAACATCATAGAATCAGAAATATGATAAACAAATGAATTCATTTACAGTTAACACAATCAATTGGGAAAAATCTTGAAGAACTTTATTAATATCAAGGAGAATTACAACCCATAAGAAGTCTGATCCAGTGCCATCCTCCTAGCTTCAAGCCTTCTTCTCCTCATGAATCAGCAAGAACACACCAACAATGACACAATTCTCTCACCTCAATACTAAAACTAGCAGCACTTCCTTACAACTCAGAATAATTCAACCCTCTGATCTCTTGGATGAGAGATCCTTTTATAGATGTTTGCAGGAGGTTGAGTCATCAATGGGGGTGATGAATTCCATTCTATTTTTAGGAATTAGTTCCATGAAAGAGGGGAATAGGAGGTGGTTTCTTAGTTCCCTTAGTCATCCTTGGGTGAATTCAGGAGGGCAAGTGACACAGGAGAAGCTTCTAGAAGTTTCCATGAGCAACCAACTCTCAAAAACTCCTGGAATTTTGTCCTACCTTGCCCATCGCACCTATTAGAGGGCCAACTGTGATGCATAGCACTTTGAGATGCATAGCACCCTAACGCAGGGCTTTCAACAATGATTCATTTTAGGCACATTCTGGATGATTTTTGAGATGGAAATTTGGGGAATGAGGCATTCAGGTGACTTAGTTCTTTTAGGGCATAAAAAAAATATTTTAGGGGTTGATGAACCCTAATACATCGACATGTAAGTTTGGGGTTGATGTGCCCAAATATGTCTATAACAGTTGCTCCCTAAAGCATGAGGTCATAAATGTTCATGTTAGGTTAAATGCTTTATCATGAGGATCGGAAGTTTCGAATTGGAAGGTGACCTGCATCAATTACAATACAATACATCATGATAATATGATTTTTCATGAAATAGCTGAGGGAGGCATCCCTATGCTTAGCTTTATAAACTTTCATTACATGTACATAGATCAGACAGTCGCCTGCAGATATAGACTTGTAATCCATGATTGGATGACCATCTGTGTAAAGCCTGTGTACATTTGATGCTTTTGTACTCTTGAATATATTGTAGCCCGGATGGATGAAACTAGATCTAGGGTCTTCAAACTCGTTCAATCTTCACTCAATGTACAAGTCAAACCATGCGAAAATATGTTCTGAAGTCGAACATGGAGAGACATCGTCTGATTACCAGCCAATGATGTAAGCTATTGACATACACGATAGGGATCACCGATAATGAAGATGATCCTCAAGGTACAACAGTACATTTCACGTGGTGTGAATAGATGATTCGATGTCGAACACACATAGAATCTTTCAGTCGAAGGCCATTGATGTCAACCTGTCGCCGGAAGAGAGAAACTTTTCATTGATGTATGCAAGCTTCAAAGCACTGAAAGGGTGTTTCTAAGTCAACTTCTTGGATAATGAGCTGATGTCGACAAGAAGTGACTTGTCGTAGGAGGGCCTTGATGTATCCCACATCTATGACACGAAACGTAGCAAATGATTTTGGAGATGAAAATCAACTGACGACACAAGGTTCAGGAATGGCGGTCATGAAAATGAAGGTTTATGGTATTGTAATGGATGAGACTTTAACTGGATGACTTCTTAATAGCATGAATTCTCAACTGGATGACTTCTCTTGAACGTATCGGCGACACTGAGATGAATTGGTAGCGTTAACCCAAAAACATGGAGGGTATGATAGGCCAATGGTATGATGACCAATAAACAGAATAACCCAACCCAACTCAATCACAGACATGAAGTGAAAGTGTCATGTTCAAGAACGACTTGCTACCATTAGTTTTTCAAGATTTTTCCCCTTTTTCCCAGTCATTGCTAACCAGTACCTCTTTATTTTTTATCAAGCTTGAGGAGGATAACATATTCTTGTTCTATAATTCTCCCTTCAGGCAAACCCATCGCTATTTGATGTTTTAACGAGTCTAGCGACGGTGAAACTTGGTCTCATCTAGATGGATGAGTTTGTCGCTATTATTTTAACGAGTTTAACGACAAAGAAAACTCGGTCCTTTTCATGTTTAGAGAATTTGAAAAGAGACGAAAAGAAAACTCCAAAAGTTATTTTTCGTAAAATAATCCCTTAGGTCTGAAAAAGGATAAAATAATACAAGAGGGATATCGTTTCCAATACTTTAACGAGCTGGAAGAGACAAGTGCTCGACTATATTTTCTTGTATAAAGAGTCTGAAAAGAGTTTAAAGAGGACTCTATAATTTTTTTTTCATTTTTTAAATCAAAGCTCGAAAAGAAAACAAAAAGTTTGCTTGGCGGTCAAAGATGCTCAATTCACTGTTAGCACATCAAATTATGTTCTCAGTTGTTCAACCTACTCAAAACTCCATCAAAATGATTAAAAATACATATTTATGGATGAAAAAATGAATAAAATTAATATTTACTTGATGTACATGAAAAAGTAAACATAAAATCAAGTTTTATCATTTCATTTTCACCATTTAATTTCAAACATTGGATTTTGGAGCTCTGAAGCAATTTTTTCCCCCAACTTTCACGAGTTGATTGTGAGATATTCCATGGATCATTTCACTTGTCGTCAGGACCAAGTAGGAGCTAACCTTATTCTCTTCAATTCTATTGCATTCTTCATGCGTGTTGGGGTTGATGTGCCCAAATATGTCTATAACAGTTGCCCCCTAAAGCATGAGGTCGTAAATTTTCATGTCGGGTGAAATGTTCTTTTGGAGTCACCAATTAGTTTCTGGGAAAATTAGTGTCTTTTAGAATGACTAACCCTCTAGGTTTGGTAGCTAACCTAGAAACAACAGTCCAAGCAATTCAATATCTTTCCTATGAGTGACAAATAAGCAAGAGATTATAAAAGACCAACCTGTAACTTTCACTTGAATCCTCGCTTAATCTCCCTCTCCTTTGACTGATACCGTAACTCCTCCCCGTACTTAACACGCTTGGAGAGTACCTGCACAGCTACAGAAAGACCTGCCAGAGCATAATGATCCATCATAGAATCAGAAATATGATAAACAAATGAATGCATTTACAGTTAACACAATCAATTGGGGAAAATCTTGAAGAACTTTATTGATATCAAGGAGAATTACAACCCATAAGAAGTCTGATCCATCACCATCCTACCAGCTTCAAGCCTTCTTCACCTCATGAATCAGCAAGAACACACCCACAATGACACAATGCTCTCACCTCAATACTAAAACTAGTAGCACTTCCTTACAACTCAGAATAATTCAGCCCTCTGATCTCTTGGATGAGATATCCTTCTATAGATGTTTGCAGGAGGTTGAGTCATCAATGGGGGTGATGAATGCCATTCTATTTTTAGGAATTAGTTCCATGAAAGAGGGTAATAGGAGGTGGTTTCTTAGTTCCCTTAGTCATCCTTGGGTGAATTCAGGAGGGCAAGTGGCATGGGAGAAGTTTCTAGAAGTTTCCATGAGCAACCAACTCTCAAACACTCTTGGAATTTTGTCCTACCTTGCCCATCACACCTACTAGAGGGCCAAACTGCGATGCATAGAACTTTGACAGTGTAGTACCTGCTATGCATAGCACCCTAACACAGGGCTTTTAGCAATGATTCATTTTAGGCACTTTTTGGATGATTTTTGAGATGGAACTTTTAGGGAATGAGGCATTCAGGTGACTTAGTTTTTTTTAGGGCATAAAGCAACTATTTTAGGGGTTGATGAACACTAATACATCGACATGTAAGTTTGGGTTTGATGTGCCAAAATATGTCTATAACAGGCGGGTAAAGGCAATCCATCGAGCTCGGATGATATGGCTTTGGGCTGTTGGATCTATGGGGAGGCAATCAAATGGTAGTCAGGTGGGAGAGCTACATGGGGGGGAATGAACGGGGATTGAAGGGGGGCCCAGGGTTTAATTGCGGTGGTTTGGGATTAGTTTAGGCTTAAACCTTGGGTTAAAAGCAATCAGGCCAGGCTAAATGAGGGATTAGGGAGTCGGGTGAAGCCCGATGCAGGATTAATTTAAGTTTTACTAGGGTTAGGTAGACTTAGTAGAGTTATAGCACGATGATGGGTATTCTATATAGTTTTTATTCAAACTAAGGGGTTGGGGTATTTTATATAGGGAATTATTTTAATACAGGAAAAGGGTTAATATGAGGATTTATATAATAATGTTTAAGAATTAATATGAAAGCGATGGTGGAGTGGGGTTTTTCTTAAGTCAAAAGGGTAAAAGGCATGTGATTGCGCATTTAGATTTAAACTTAGGAAAAAAGGCTTTTTTGTGGGTTTTTGGTGCGAAAGGGTTTTACATGGGGGGGTATTACTTTCCTTAGGTAAATTGGATTTAAACCTTAGGAAAGGGGTTTATATGGGGGTTTTATTACTTTTCCTAGATAAATGGAGTTTAACCTTAGGAAAAGGGGTTTTCTTAGCGTAATGAGGGGAAATGGCTTGTATGCAGGGCGGATGTGTTTATGAAAGGGATTATAGCACTTAAGTCCATATGTCATTAAGCCGAGGGTCCGGTCCCTCCAAAAGTCAGAGAAATGCTCTGAGCCTCTATGACTTGTAGGTTTAAAAGTACTTAGAACATATTGCAAATAGGAAATTAGTAAGTAAAGTGGAAAAGTGAATGAGGGGGAGTAATCATATGAACTTATGAGACTTTGTATTTTCCTCCATAGTTGACCATACATGATGCATGTGCTTTTATCTAAGTAACTTTGTAGTTCAACGACCCTTCTTCTACTTACCCATTTCTTACCTCTAACATATTTTCTTCATTTCTTAGGGTGCATTTAGGTTAGCAAACCCTTATTCATCTATTTTTATTTTTGAAAGTAAATCTATCTAATTCTAACCTTAGATCATCCAAGGGCTCAGATTAAGGTTATGAGCTCCTTTTATTTTCTCTACCTAACTATGATTTGCCAAGATTGAACTGTTTGGTCAAATTTTATTCTCTAATCTATAAACATGAAATTCAAAGCATGGAATAACCAATATTAAACTGTTTGATTACCATGGATTTCAGCATGAATAATAAGTTGCACACAATCATTATTATGCATAAAAGTAAATAGTAGTGGCATTTAGACTTGCACACTTTCATGGTCTTTTTGTTTTTGGGGTTCATATTCTTTCATTTTTTGACCTTCTCTTATTCTTTTTGTCCTTTGATTTATCTTTTAGGACATACCCTCTTCATATTTTTTAATTTTTATAATATGGAAAACATTTGCAGAAAGAAAAGGTATGTACAATATTATAAGGCTTAACATTAGTCATTCAAAATTATGGCTCCTATTGGTATAAGAACCTAACAGGAGGTAGCCTATGGCTCACTTGGACAATTCATGATGCACAAGAGCATATAGGAGCACATGAATCTTTATCATTAGTGAGTGTACCTCCCCGAACATATGCTAGTCATGTCACACTGGTTTGTTCCATCTATGATTCTTCTATTTGTTCAATGGAGGAGAGGTGTGGTACCTTGATGAATGATGATATTGTGATTGATTTCAAATTTTCAATTGATGAGAACACTATAGAGTATAGGGGCCAAATTGATGGATTTTGTCAAATTGAGGGAGTTTCCCATATATTCCCTCAAACAAAGGGATTTCCCATGACACTAGTCTTGCTCTAGGATTCTCTCAAGATGAGGAATTGAACCTAGTTCAAGTTGATGTTTTAGTTTTCAAAGGATTAGAGGTGAATGAGCATTATTTTAATGTTAATAGGTTATTGATTACCTTGCACATATTGTTTCTTATGCCATGAGCTTTGTATGAACCCAGATCCAGGAGTTGACTTGGGTGGATTTCTATTTTTTTGACCTTGATAGATGTGATCTACTTGTCTTGATCTTGTATGGAGATGTGATATTCTCTACAAGATTTCCTCGACAACTCATGATGTGGTGTCATTTGATCTTGGACTATGACATGCACATGGAGGATGATGGAGTTGGACCATATATGTTTCTCATCTATTGTTATTTACAACTATATATGTTTTAGTGATTTGAAATATGTAAAAGGAATTTATTAAGTGATTTGACATAATTCTTAAATAACCTAAGAGATGTTTCGATCTATGAAATTACTTAGATTTGTATTGGTTCCTCTACATGGTTTAGGTTTTTATATTTAACTTCTTTATTTTAATTGTTTTTCTCAATTATCAACATTAAAATATCCCCATAACACTAATTTAAATTGCCCCCAAATTCCTAGCCTCTGTTACCAATAGACTTGACTGGCATTGTAGAATTAACCTTGACTCATTAAGGAATATAAAATTTAAGGCTATTACAAGTATCTTCAAACAAAGTGAATATGTGAACTTATTGTCTATCATTTTGATTGTATTATAAATAAATCATCATCTTAGATTTTCTTTGGTTAAATCACATCGTTAGCTTTTGTGGGTTTTACCCTCAACCATTACAATTCTTAGGTGGTTCAGAATTTGCAATGGACTATTAATCTCACTTCTTAAGTGGTTTCTAATTTGGAATGAACCATTAATCACACCAAATGATTTTTCATTGACCACAAACCTTCATTTATCATGACAAGTGATTATTGGTTTACCATGAACCATCATCATTGCAGTTGTGAGGATATAGTTTCTTTCTCATTTGACTAATGTACATACAAAAATAAAAATTTCTTATGCATATTCACCTCAAAATAATCTAAGTCATCTTAAAAATGGGTCCAATGATTGAAAACATGTTAGAAAATTATATATTATAGAGCAATGGAACACATAAAATATTGCATATGCCATAAACACAAATACAAAAAACGCATAAAACAATAGAGACACAAATATACATTGTTCACCCAATTTTGGCTACATCAATGGAGAAACAATCAGTTCTTCCTTTTATATTATCCAACAAAATGAAGAGATACCACTGTAATTTCCTCTTCGCTCTCACACAGTCTCCTGACTCTCTTTCTCGCTCAGAATACACATATACATAGTCACAATACAATTCCCCCATATATAGAAAGGGGGTGCCTTATAGGGAAAAAAACCCTAAATTAAACAGAACTTTTACTGCCATATCATCCGCCTAATGAATGGCCCCGGTTGAATACAAAATTACAATATTTTACAAGGAAATTTTATATCTATTTTTAGCAAAACCCTAAATTAAACATAACTTTTATCGTCATATCATCTACCTAATCAACAACCCAGATTGACTACGAAATTACAATATTTTACAAGGAAATTTTACATCTATTTTTAGCTTCGAGGGTGGTGCCCCCGAACCCCCGCCAAGGGGGGGCTCATAAAATAATCATCATGCACACCCCCACCCCCCCTTCCCCCCCCTCCCCCCCCCCGTGTGATGGCAATCAAACGAGCAGCAACAAACTAGGGGCCAATGGGTGATAACTATGAATAAAGGAGATAATTAGGCTCCACACCAATAAAACCATTATTAAGGATATCATCAATTTTCTTGGGGATTTTATGCAATTTTATTTTTTATGGATTCTTTAGTTGTTGCTACAACTTTATTTTTAAATATGCGGTATCACTTTCACTGCTTATTTTATCTTGGTTCTATTTTTTCATTCTCCATTGCTTACATTTTTTTAATCATATTTCTTGGATTACCAATATTCATTGCATATTTGGTTCATGCCAAGGTTTATATGGTCATTCTTATTTCATCTTCTTTCATTTTATTTCATTGTCTTCTTCTATCTTCTATAATTTGTACATAATATCTTTGGAATCACTATGTAATATAATTTTGTCTAGTTTATACTAAATAATACATACAATTTAAAATTGTAATGGGAAAAATGAGATAAGAATAACTTATATTGGCATGATCAATTTATTGAATTGGATCATCTTCTTGTTGTTTTTCTCTCAATCTTGCTCACCTTTGTCTCATCCTTTCTCTAAAAATTTGTCGGGCTTCCTCTTGGTTTGACACTTGAGCCCCTTTTCGAGAACAAATCCTCCAATTTTCCATGTTGTTTGTTGTCAATCTCTGAATTGTAATAATATGAAATAGAAGTTCAATTCTTCACAATTATACTTCAATTTCAATTGAATACAACTCAATTGTGTTATCAACCACATGCAGTTTAATTCACCTTATAGAAATTGAGGAAAATGTTGCCAATTTTGTTGTTATTTCCTTCAATCTTTGTTGTCGTCTCTGTAATTTCCAAATTCTCTGCATTTTTTCTATAAATGTTCTATTACATTTTTTTTTTTTGGTTGGTAGAACAAGCTCGATCAAGCTCATAATTACATGCACCAATGAATATTTGGTTCATGGAAATTTAAGACTAGCAATGCTCAATCGAGCTCGTAGCTACATCGTCAATCGTAGCAATATCAATTAATATAAATTAATATTTTATTAGTGGGGATTAATGATTAAAACATATTGATAGCACTTGAGTCTTAGTCAGTCAATGCTCAAGAAAAACAAGGGCTTGATCAAGCCACATTTCTCGATTGAGAGATTATTTTTAACCCTGACAATGATTTGATTGAGGGTTAAAATCTCGATAGAGCTATTTCAAATTTTACGTAAAGCTCTCGATTGATATTTTTAAGTGCTCGATCGAGCTATCATAGTCCTAAAAAATAGAGTTTTTCCTCCCCTTCGACAAATGTCTTTGCAACACCATTTTGTAGCATATTGAACTTAAGGCAATATTTGTCCTTAGATGACGCAACTTATCATGTTGGATTCATGAAGTAATATTCTATCCAATGGCATGTGAGTTTGACATTTTTTGAATTAATATGATATTTTTCATCTAATTTATTTTAAACCTTATGCTCGAATTTTTTTAGGACAAATTTGTAGGGGCTAAATGAAAAGTCAATAACATAAAATATACAAAATGGAAAAATTTCAAAAAATTGCATTCACTTCTTTTACGAGTCCTCTTCAAAATGGTACTCTTGGTTTTTGAATTTATTTAAATAGTAGAAAAAATATCATGTACTAATAACACATGTTTGAAAAATGCAATTCAAATATTAATTCACCAACTTCGAAAAAATGCATAAAAAAATAAAGTTTCAATATGCATAATCTAGTGCGCTCGTCTCTCTCTCTCTATACTATATATATAATAATTATTCATTAGAAATTACAATCCGCTCTAACACTTGATGTTGTTAAGATGTACGAAAAAATTACAAGAACAACCATTTAATTTAATGAAATTTAATACAATATATGACACTAATCATTTAAAAAATTATCATTAAAGCAAAAATATAATTCTTAACCAATTATCTTTTTATTCCAAATCAAAATCCACAAAACTATATGACCTTTGAAAATTTTAATTTAATAAATAAATAAAATTTTGAAACTTCATCATCATAATTAATCCAAAAATATAAGCTTTCTTCATAAATTTACACATATAACTTTATAAACAATTCTTATTGCATATTCCTTAAACCATTCCCTATAAGTACCATTGATAGTTCTCTCCGTAAACACACTCTTCTTTGTCTCAATAAATTGTGCATTATCCTTAATCTAAAATTGAAATCACTATATTAAAAATTTTGTACCTAACTCTTGACATTTTCCATTCTATTCTCTCCACTTCTTATATTTATACCAATATAAAAAACAACATTTTATTATTATGAGAAAATCAATATCTAAAAATTTGATTTTAACTTTTTACGGTTGTGTTAGGTCACGACATTTAATCAATGCAAATTTATAATGCAAATATATATCCTTTGACACCCTGCATTTTACTTGCCAACATAATGATATACTTTGCATATAACTCTTTATACATATAAATAGTAAATGATCATACTACAATTAATTAAACATGCTTTACATATAACTTTTTATATAGGCATATAAATATTAAATGATCATATTTAATTAATTAATTAAATCTAATTGGCCCACGGAGTTTTGGATTTACGGTGAATGAGTGTGCTGTTAAGGCACTCCTTGCCATAGATCACCGGTTCAAATCCCCCATGAGTACTTAGAAAATTAGTCTTAACGTAGAAAATAAAAATAAAAATAAATAAATAAATAAATAAATAATTAATTAAACCCAATTATAGTTACAAATATACTTCAATGCCAACCCAAAGATAAAGCACTACTACTCTTTCATCGTTTCTCATTGCAGCTCAACCTGATGTACAGCTTGGAGAACTTACTTTTTCATAGTGTTTGGAACATCTCCGGTGATGGTTTTGTTTTTAGAATAGTTTTCCATTTTCCTATTTAATTCAAGGAAGGTTGAAATTTTGACATTATTTTGATAAAATTTGGTAAATTTATTTGCCAATTTTTTTTTTTGTAAATCTAACATTAAAGCTATTTCCACTATTAAAAATATTCTTCTTTCAAAAGAATATAAAAATCACTGTCTAACGTTTTTTTTGGGTTGTACGGGCTGTCCAAACAAATTTCAGGCCTAGGTAGACCATGCCATATCCAAATAACCATGTATACATAGTCATATCATATAATTCACATATATCTGGATAAATGGATAACCATATAACTACAGTTATTGTTATTGTTATAGTTACTATCATGTATTGTGGAAGGAGTGTGAGATAAGATAAGATAGTTATATTTATGTCTAACTAATGACTACAAAGTAGGTCAAAATGACTGTTGAGTAAATTGTTGTATATACAAAGCATAAGAACCAAACAGTGTCCTATAAAAGATACAATGCATGAAGTAAATCAACATCTGGCCCTAGAAGAGAAGATCCAGGAGCTAATGAGTTTGAGGATCAGACCCATCTCTCCTAACATCTGAGGCTGAATGAATAACACTGAAGAAACTCAACAAAGTTTGTTGGCCCAATGAAGAGCTCATGGCAAGTGCGGATTGTCCACTAAATCGTTTCCTGGGGGGCTCGCACGCTGTTGAACGCTAGAGGACCTAGTCCGTCTCCCAAGAACGAACCTGAGACGGAACTACGGCTAAGATCTCATTTGGCAGGGTGAGGTCCCACAGATCCTCACTGATCTGGACTCTGGATATGTACTTGTATCAATTGATATCTTGGTGTCCCTATCTGAAGGTAGTACCCTAAAAAATGTCGTGATCCTTTGTATGGGGTCTGCCCTAATGGGACGTTGAAGAATATGCACTCGGAACCTAAGAGCCTCCTGCATATATAGGGCCAAACATCTCTGATCGGGATACTTGAAAAAGTCGGCGAGGGTTCGAGAATCTCTGAACAAACAACGAAACCTTCCTCTGATCTCGTAGTAGACAGAGAATCTAGGAATGAAGTGCACCTCGATCTCCACTTCTTGTAAATGACATACCTGGCAGAGTCTATCTAGTCTATCCACCTGGTCTCTGTCTCTATCTGAAGTCTATGAGAACCTACTCTGAACTAGCCTAGAGGAATGCGAAGAGAATGTATCTAGTGGTGAAACTTATACTGGGATTGAACAATGAGCCCATTTCTCAACTCCAAAAAGTGTTTAGCGTAGAAAACCAATTAGAGAGTAAGCGTAGAAAACCAATTAGAGAGTTTAATAGAGGACGAGATGTCAATTGGGCTATAGCTAACGAACCAGGAATTCTATAGTGTTCGCATAGCTAACAATTGGCTAACCAAGCGAACAACATCCATTGGAGTCAATGCGCTTACTAAACAGCAAGGTAATAAAAAAAACGAACTGATTGAAATGCATATACATATTTATTATGCCAGCCAACAGATTAGGGATGAATTGACGCAGTTCTGGAGTGATTCTTCTGGTTACAACAATACCCAAACAAGTGTGAAAACCCAGCACTGAACAAGCATACCAAAACTAATTACACAGCCAAAAACCAGCATTTGGTAGGGGTTTCATTAAGCTCGGGAAATTGTTACCGAGAGGTGAGCTATACACAGATTCCTTGTATTATTACTTACTGCCATAATTACAGATTGCTTTTGCTCAGGGACAATTTTCGAACTTTGGCAATTTTTTTTTTTTTTTTTCCTTTCCTTTTCCCGTCCTTAATTCTGCAGGTGGCCTTCTTTCCCAATTCCTCTCCATCTCCCTTGGTTTTGTAGTGGTTCCTTCATCAAACAAGGGAGTCCTTTGTTATAGAGTTGCCTTGGAATTCCAATCATCAAGGTGATTAGTTTAACCTTATTAAGGCCTTTGGCCTTTTATCTTCAAGCCAATCGCTGACTTCAAACTTTGTTAACAATGTAAATTTTTTACGAAGTTTGGAATGAGAATTTTAGATCATCTACCTCTTTCACACATTACTATTCAACCTCCCCTGCCTGATCAATGATCGTTTTAACCTCCTCCTGTGATTCTGTTAACAAATCAGTGCTTTTCTTCGAATTCTTTCTTCTGACAGAAATAGGAGGATTGTCTTCCATTATCATCCCCGTTGCCTTACTGAGCTCTGCCTCTGAAAATTCTTTCATGATTTCTCCATCCAATCATTCCTAATCAGATTTCGATACACAAATTGTAGGTACAAAGGGATTCATCACCGAACCTCTGAATGACTACTTTCCAATAAGCAATGATCGTCATTTTCATGTCGAAGGCAACTTCCAATCGATCACAAGGGGTTTTCAATTTTATCAATTCTCCTATTTCAACTTCTCAGCTTCTCCAATCCCTTTGATGGTAACTGTCTCTGTATCTTTCAGAGATTTAGCACTAGCTGGTTCTGTTGCCATACTGAAATTAAACTCTGTGATTTATTTTCACTTTGTGTGGTTGCATGCTTTTGCATGTGTGCCTGTGTCGATCAGCTAGCAAGGTAATGTAATTCTATTTCAATTTAATAACAACAAGCGATGTGGGTTTTTATTTGCCTCTTGTTGTTTGTGAATGGATCTGTTTTTATTGCTTCTGTTACTTGCGGAGTTCTATGCACTGCGTGTTGTCTAATTGACAGAGCAAGGTTGCAATCAGGGTACAATAAGGGAGTAGGGAAGTGCATGTGAGTTTAATTGGATGCTAGTCTCCGGTGCACTGTTCAAGGGTTTAGGCAGGGGTTCATGGCTTTGCTCCCCAATCATAAAATCTTTAAAATTCCCGAGAGGGTGTGAATGAAGCCATGTGCAAATTTTGGATGCTTTTAACAGCACATCGACCTCCCTCATAGTGCAGTGGCTTAGCAAAAGGACCATTGTAAGTTAAATAAACAGCTTTAGAAAAAACCATCAATCAACAAGCATAAAAAAGTCCAACAAGTATTTACAGAAAAGAGAACAGGTGTACTTAAACTAAAGTTATTTACTTCAAGAATGCAAATAGGGGCATGCTACATGAGATTGCTGCCAAGATAACAATTACAGACACTAAGCATACAAACGTGGCCCATTAAACGTCCTTTCTTTTTCTTATCTTAAACAATTTTAGATATTAATTGCCAAATGTACATGCATATCCCAAACAGATTGTATGCAAAAGAGTTTCTCGAAGGTTGCATTCACGAATACAAAACATTTTGCAGATCTCTCTCCTCCACACATATTACTACTCAACTTCCCTTACCTGATATACGATCTTTGCAACTTCTTTTTGTAATTCTATTAATGATTCAACGATCTTGTTCAATTTCTCTCTTCTGACAGAAATATGAGGGCTCTCTTCCATTATCCTTACCACCAGTGCGTTACTGAGCTCGACCCCTGATAATTCTTTCATGATTTCTCCATCCAAATCATTCTTAATCAGATTTTTATAAGAAAATTGTAGGTACAAAGGGATTCCATTACCTACCCTTTGAATGACTATTTTCCAATAAGCAATCAACCTCACCTTCATGTTGAAGGCAACTTCCAATCGGTCAAAAGGGGTTTTCAGCACCTCTCCTACTTCAACTTTCCCAATCCCTTTGATGGTAATTGTCTTTGTATCATTCGGATATTTAGCAGTAGCTGGTTGTGTTGGCATACTGAAATTAGAAGTGGTTTGTTTTGTGTTACCGAAGACGAAAGGATCAGGCTGTGGTAGCATGCTAATTCTAGATGCAAGTGCACAAACTTGTTCTTCAACAATTCCACGCACCCCTTGAATGAATTCGTCTTTTTGCTGCAATAGTTGGGTCGAAGTTTCCCGGAAAATTGGATTCAATGTGAAGTAAACAGATTTTTCCATCTCTATCATTTGATTCACATACTGAATGCACTCATTTTTGCGCTTTGAAAACAGAGCACGAGAGGCTCTTGTCGCCGTCCTTAGGAGGCAGGGATAACTCTGAAAAGTCAAATCAATCACCTTAATAACCACCTTTTTCACATACTTCCAGACTTCACCAGTTAACCGAAGGCTTCTTCTTAACAAATTCTCAATGGGGTTCTGCAACAGGTTTACAAAGACGGAATGGGGTAAGAAATTGGGAAGATCAACCCCTTTTGCTTCTTCACACATCTTGGTCTCCTGTACCAGAAAGTGCTTTTTGTCTTCCACGGTGTGATCGCTCAGCAGCTCCTGGTAATAATTCTCAAACATCTCCCTCAAACGGGCAGCACAATGCATGTTAGACGCTTCTGAAAATTCTCTGTAGTCTCCTTCTATGAGAAGCTTGTTTAGTGAATTCTTCAATGCATTAATCAGTTTCATTAAAACAGTCATGGCCTCACCAGCATCATGTGTAGACTGTGGCAGGTCACGCAATTCTGATTGCTTCTGCAAAACTGTTTTGTCGATTTTTTGAACTATATGAGGAAAACACTGGCTGATGTTCTTGGCTTGAATCTGCATAAGTCTCTTGGCCAGCATGGGTATACCCACCATGGATTTATCGATCATATTCAGCCCAGGATGTGATCTAAACAGGTCGGCTTCTCTCTTCCTGGCCTCTTCATGCGATTCACCTCCCACCCTTTTACGAACAAAGACACAGCTCAGTCCTCTGTTCACAGCACCCACAAGCTCTTCAGGAACCTTGTCAACTGCAGTGGCCACAGCCAAAGTTCTTTCACCATTTTCGTCCACCTGCTGTGACATTTTCGTGGACTCAGACGAACGGAAATCCTCAGTAGCTGATAACACATTGAGGATTATGTTTTCTGGGGGAGAAATATACTGCATAATAATTTTAGAGACTTGTTGGTACATATCTTCTGGTTCCCTAGAAATGCTGGGTAAGTCCACCATTGTCAAATCCAGGCCATCAATCTTTTTCACATGAAGAGTTATGGGTGTATCACAGATACCCTTACTGGTCCCTGCAATTTTCTCTGTAACCGAATTGAGCATACCGGTTATTTGAGATTCTGTGATATGCTTCTTCTTATCGTTATATTCAATAAAAATTCCACAATCATCTGCCTCGGTTTTCTGTAATCTTATAATAAGAGGAACTCTTGTACTACAGATGCCCAAGGTTACTCCTGCCAAGGACTCCAACACGCTGGACTTGCCACTTGATTCATCTCCCACCACCACAATGCTGGGCAGTTCAATACCTTCTTTCATAATATTGAGATTACGAAGCTTCTGTACAACATCCAACAGGGGACGAATGCTGTAACTGTAACTCATATTCAAACTCGATGTCTCTTGGTCCTCAAACAGCAAATCCCCGAGTGTTTCAGAAATGGTTGGAGTTCCCAGAATGCCATCCATCTCTGTAGCTTCTGACATTGTAGGCTAGTGGGGATTAATACAAACCCTTTTGAAGGAACAAGGGACACAGTAATGCAGAGAGGCGATAGAGCCAAGTGAAAATCACATCCAAATTCATGGAGAGAAAAGCGATCATATACTAAAGTCCCTGTTCATTTTGCCTATTCGAATTCCAGTTCGATGAGAGAAAAGCATGCTGACACTACGAGGGGAGGAGGAACGTCCTTCAAAAGTTGAAACGGTCAACTTTTTGCATTTTATGTTCTAGTTTAGGTAGGTTTTTTTCTAGTAGATATTGTTTGTAACAGGCAGTTATTGATTTAAATTTTTGGAAGCCTTACTTATAAGTTTCTATAAACCCTTAATCTTAATGTAAGTCCAAATCCATTACTAACTCAAACCTCGAAAATTTAGATATTTGTAAATCTAAATTTTAAATCAATTTACAGTAATCCCGCCCATAACTAAAACTCGGCCTAATTTGCATTCACCATTGGATCGCCTTGCGCCGCTGTGCGATCTCAGCGGTAACTTTGTACGTCGTTGTTTGCCAATATCGCCAAACCAAAATGCGGACTCAGAGTAATGAATTAGTCAGGATACTTCGTACAAGGCGAGTTGCATCTTGCGGCCACGGCCCGAGGATAAAAAATATCCGGGAATTTTCAGAAATGTCCGGCAGGCCTTCAGAGGGCATTTTAGAATATTATTTAGTTTTTAGAAAACTGGCAGAGATCAAAATATAAGTTGTTTTTGAAAAGTAACGGGCTACAAGTCTCACAATGTATTGGATGAAACTGGTATTTTTATTAAAATTATATATAGATTATCTTTAATAACGATCTAACACGAGTCTAGAGATCTATTTCTTCAAATGTAATTTTTATTTCTAAAGAGATATATTTAAATTTGATATAATTATTTATTTATTTTATTTAATTTTTAGGAAAATCATGTTTAAGCTATGATATCATAATTTAAAAGTTATAAAAATCAACATTTTTAAATTGAGATAATCTAGAGTATTAATTAAATTATCTAATTCTTTATTTTATGATAAAAATGGTTTTTGTTTTTAAGAATGTGGTTTTTATTTTTATTTTTTTAAGTTCAAATAAAAATACATTTGAACTTAGCCCACGGGGCTTTGGATTGACGGGCGATGGTCGTACTGTTAAGCGCTTATCAACAAAAAAAACATTTGAACTTTTAAATTAGGGTTGTTTACTTTCTTGTAGTATTTTAATTTCTTTTATTTTCTAATTCCTTATTGCACCACAATTTCTTCTTAAATTTAGATGTAATGATATTTTTAATATTGTTGTTATTTTGCTCCCTTAAGACTTGATATTTTTATGCCAAATCCACTAAAGCTACATGTGGTTTTATTTGAACTTTTAAATTAGGGCTGTTTACTTTCTTGTAGTATTTTAATTTCTTTTATTTTCTAATTGCTTATTGCACCACAATTTCTTCTTAAATTTAGATGTAATGATATTTTTAATATTGTTGTTATTTTGCTCCCTTAAGACTTGATATTTTTATGCCAAATCCACTAAAGCTACATGTGGTTTTATTTGGGTTTTGAAGCAACCTTAGGAAGTCATTGTATTCCATGTTGTTTATCTTGTTGTTGTACAATAAATACATACTCATAGTCATGCTCCCAGTGTAATATTTGTCTTTATAAGGAAGATAAGATAGGGTGTATTGCCTTTATATAACAGTTTTGAATTTGCACTATCTTTTCCCACTATTATCTAGAGATGTTGCGGCCCAAACTTCACAACCATATAGGATAACAAGAGTGAGGAGTGTATCTTCAAAGAGGAGTTTCTTCTTACTTCAAAGCCAAAAAGCCAATGATTTACCATTGTTTTCAAGTAAGTGTCCCACCCTCCATTTATTTTTTTCTCAGTGTAATAGTTCGAGGTGAGCCTATGATGAAGATCAATTTTGAGATATTTAAATGACATCACTTACTCAAAGTTGTTATTGTCATACATGAAATTACTATAAGCAATATTTTTGGTGAAGATCATAGCTTTTGCTTTGTTGGTGTTAAAAACCATCCCTGTACTACAACAAAATTCATAGAGAATCTTTAATCGATTTTCAAGATAATAGAGACTCATTGGCATGAGAAAAATATTGTCAACATAGAAAAGGAGGATGATGAATATTCTAGTTAGAGATGTGCATACATATCTTGCTTCTTCCAAGCAACACGCTAGTTTGTCAATATATAGGGGAAAACAAGTATGGGGCATGGGACAACTTTGTTTAACTTCTATATTACAATTAATTTATTATGACAAGCCCTTGATGTTCGCAAACCTAACAATAATTTTCCCATGCATCCTTGTTGCAATAACTCTCAAATTGAAAACTCCTGATTGGGGTGCAATTTGACAGTTGGGCGTCATTGGGATCTTTGTCATGTACATCATTTCGATGAGAAAGGATGGTAGGCGGTCATGTTACGACCCTCACACACTTGCCTTCAACCACAAAGTGGCACCACACATGCAGGATATTAATCTTGACTGGAGAGGACAAAGGGACACCTCCCTACGGAGGTTTTATGCTATGAGTTCTAAATGATTTAGAGGTATTGTTATTGGAATGGTTATAGGTTTGCTAGAAATATTTTGGACGCACGAGAAGGCTCTTCACGAGGTCTGCCACCCTGGAGCAGATGGTCTCCCTCCGGTTGGCGATAACGGGCATGTTCTCTCTATCTGTTTATCTTATCCTCCCTCTGCAATTCAAGTCTCTCTATGGAGAAAAGTCCTTGAGCCGATGTATTGGGTTCGAAGGGCAAATCTTCCATGAAATTTTGGAGGAAAGTGTTGGTTTTTTAGACGAGTTGTCTAAATATTATAGAATTGTCTCAATCTGTTGTGGAATCTTATTGTCTCGGATGGGCACGTACTTGAGGTTTGAGCACTGAAATTCTATATGCACTTCCTGAATGGATGATTTTGTCTACTATCTTGTGTTTCTGATGTACCTGCTAGCTTGTAAGAGACGAGGTCTCCTGCGTCACGATACACATGATTGGATTATGTGTTTTGGCTCGGAGAGCCCTTGGTTGATGTGTTCGACCTCTCTCGATAGACCCATTCATATTCATGGGAAAATGTTTGGTTATAGTCTTACTTCTCACATTTATATGGAATTATGTTGTAGTATACTTAGAGGTTTAAATTCTCAGTGTGGGCACAAAGACCTTAAGCTTGTCAAATGGCTTGAGTTGGAGGTCTTGGTTTGCTATTTTAGGGTTTCATATCATTTTAGTGTTTGGTCAAATTGCAACATGGTGCGTCCCTCCTCTGGCAGAGGCACCATGACAAGTGGAAGCCAGGGGCATAATTGAAATGTTGGTTAGCATTAGGGAAGAAACCATGTCCATCTCGAGATCAGGGCCATAAATCCACTTCGAGCCTCATTTGGGATTCCTCTTAGGCATAAAACTAGCACACAACCTCTCATTCGCTAGTTAATCTCTAGTTGTGAAGCATATTTAAACCAATAGGCATCCTTTGTGGACTTGGATATGGAGGAATGGCGAGACCTAGTACCAGATCCTAAAGAATCTAGAGGTCAGTACTCTCAATATAAACAAAAGGTCTACTTTTACTGGTGATGAAGAATATAGTGGCAAGAACATTGGCGACTCCTTCAGTTGGCCCTTCCAAGACTGATCCCAAACTCCAGGAAATTCATAAGGAATTTTAGGTTATGCAATTCTAAATTTAGCAACAGAATGTTTGCCTGAGTCACATAGAGAAACATATTCCATGTCTCCCTCGGAAAAAAAAAAAAAAAAATTACTTGGTTCGAGTGTGCATTACCCAACACCTATGGACTCTTCAGATGATTAGTAGCATGTTTTACATAGTTTGACTCTTAATTTTTTCTTTGCATAGATGAAGGCTTTGTAGACTTTGATATTATGTTTTAGCTATCTAGATAATAGGAGAATTAAGGATAATCACACATATATAGCTTTGTCTGATAGTCTCAAACTATTCTATTTTTGGATGGATTATAATGTAGTTAGGTGGCCAACAACCTTAGTTTCCCAATGGGCAGGTTGAGGCCATCTAACCATCTGAATATGGATGTGTTGAAGCCTCGAAATTCATTGCAACAACATGAGGGATAACCACCTAGTGCGGACCTTGAAAGCAACGCCTTTTCCGTTTGGTGTAGTGGCTCCAACTAGGGATAATGGGACCATTTTCCAAGGGAGGATTGATTTGATAATGATGTTAGGGTGATATAAGATATAGCAAAAAATTATTTAACTAAAAATTATCTAATCTAAACAACAAACACATGCACCTACTAATTCTATTGTTTATCTTACTATATATATGCCCGAGAATAATCTAAGATATGCGATCTACAGAGATGTCTCAAGGCAACTACTAATGAAAATTATTCAACTACTAAAAGAATTGTGAATGATAATTGTTTTGGCTAAATAGTTAGACAAAGGAATTGAGAAAATGTTATCGCATATAGTAATTATGCATGTATTCAATAAGGAATTAGAGTTGGAACATCATAAAAAAGTGCAATAATGAAAAACTATAACTCAGATTTCTTACATAACACAATACAAGAAAAGGTATTGCTTAGTTCACAAATGAAACACGATTATAAGGTAAAAGTACCATATATGAAAGGTCCTTCTCATGAGATTAGCAATATTGATCCACTTGCTTCCAATCAAATAAATCCCAAGAGTACAAAAGTGCAATTTCAGCAGAGTATACTTCAATATTCAAGAAAATTAGATCTTGTTCCAATTATTTCATCAAAACATTCACAAAAATACAGAAGTGCAATCTCTTGCATATTATTTTTGATAAAATCCTGGACCCTTCTCTAAATGCATTAAAGAGGTTTAAATAATAAAATACATAGTACAAAAATAGATTATTACAAAAAAAGTTGACGAGGTTTCAAACAACCTTCCTAAGAGTAAGAAAAATAAAACTAAAAATAGGAAATAAACTAATGACAAGCTTCTTCATCTTGAATTGTCTTAGTCAGCCACTTGGTCTTTGAGATTGCAAATATCCATCATTAGTTTCATTTGAGGAGGCTAGAAAATTGTAGATTTTAACTGTCCCGCGAATATGACATCTGAGAGAATTGGCAACATTTTTTGTGCAGAACTAGTTAAGCATCGTAGGGTCATCCATTAGCCATGTGGTTTTACCAAATACTGTCAATTGGTCTTCCAACCAAGTTTGGACAACTATTTGATTGCTTCCTCTTTGGTTTGGGTCATTTCTTTCCACTGTTGTTCTAGTTGTTTGATGTCTGGGAGAGCTCCTGGTATGCATTCTTTAACAAGGTTGGCACTATGAAGATTTTCGTCCACAACCTCAATTATGTTGTTTTCTATACCTACTACTATTTTCATTTCCCTTTTTGTCTGCTTTAACTGTGTATCTCAATTTACAAATAAAATGTCTTTATGAGATTCTTCTATCTTTGGAAAATCAAATTTTCTCCCTTCATCAGATTCCTGCCAGCCAATAAACTCTGAAATCCTTTTATGGATTTCTTCATATTCAAATCTTAGATCAATCACTTGGTTAGTCAATTTATTACTTGTTTCACAGGGAGGATTGATCTGTGAGATTTTTTGGTAGAACAACTCTTGTTGCTGTGTAAATAGGGAATTTAGCTTGATTTCCTCTTTAATGAACTCATATGTCTGAGGGTTATCTTTGAATCTGTATACTATGGCATACATTTGGCAAATCTGTGAATCTTTTTCTAACATGCTTACCTGGTATTGTAACCTCACTTGCTCGAAATCCCTTTGAAGTTGCATTAGTTGCTGTTTTGCTTGCCGATTGGTACTATGTTTCTCTTGTTCAAATTGATGTTCCATCAATTGTATTTTTTGATCTTTCTCTTTAAGCAGAACATCAATTGTATTTTTTGATCTTTCTTTTTTAAGTATAAGTCAGACTTCTATTGATTTATCAATGGTTGCGGTGGCATAGGCGCCTACAAACTATGACAACTTTGTAAGGTTCTCATATGGATCATGAGGAGTGTCTTTCCATGCAACTTCCATTGATTCGTTATCAATAGTTGCAACAATTGTTGTGTTTAACTTTCTCTTCTTTATTTGTCTTTTTACCACAACCTTATGAGTAGGGTTGTAAAATATGTCCAGAGGAGGTATTTCTTCGACTTTCAAGACAATTTTGGAAGTGCGGAAAGTTGGGATGACCTCAATATCTTGAGTGTTTGTGACACCTTACTTTGTTGTCTCTAGATTTGTTACTTGTTGAGTTTGTTTGGGGGTCTGGTTTCATATGTCTCCTCAAGACCTATCCCTATTTGGAGCTTTTGATTGAATTGCTCCCATTCCTTGTTTAGATCAATAACTAGAATGTTCCCTGTTTGAGCTGATGTGGAGTCATCATCTGTAAGTTTCTTAGGCAAGGTCTGTTTGGTCGTTTCTTTAGTGTTTGCTTCATTATTTTTCTCAGAACCTTTATTGGGACTTTCTTCTCCACTCTCAGATTGATGCTCTGAATGTTCTAGCTCCTAAATTGATCTTTCTTGTGATTCTTCATCATAACGCTCTTTAGAACTTCCCTCCAAGTTCACACTAGGAGTAGGTTCTCTTAATTGTTCAATTTGTAATAAGTCCAATGGGACCTTCAACAATATTTTATTTTTTATACATGGAAAGCATTGATGTCATTTGGGCTTAGCTATAGTAATGCTAAATGCAAGGCCTGTGCAAATGATTCGGCTCCCTGGAAGAGGTCATCAAATGGATCCTCTTCATGAGTAAATTGCCTGTGAAGCCTTTGGCAACTTAGTTTGGGTCATACTGTCGACCTGAAATCGTGGCTAGTTTTAGAGATGTAATATTCTCCATTTCTTTCGTTGCATGCCCAAAATCATGCAGTGCGAAAGTACCACATTGCAGTGGAAAGGTTGGCCAGATGGAATTTTTCATTTCCTTTAGGTTTTTGGTTAAACTATCCCCTACTGTCTGATAAGAAATCTCTCTTGCTAGTAGTTTGTTTGGAACATAATATGGGAGGACATGTGGAGCTACAATGCTCCCAAAAACTCTGATACAAGTAAATGTTTCTTCACCAAACCATCTTTAGACTGGAAAGATGTCTATATTTGCCTCTTCGGAAAGCCTGAGGGTTGTTTTATCAAAAATTGTTTTATAAATGGGTAACATAATACCATGGAAAATTCTATATAAATGGGAACTGAATTGGGATTCCCATAATTTTTTATGATACACATGGATGGGAAGAGGGCTCTGCATAGTCCATTTCCAACCCATGTTTGGAAATTGTGAAAAAAATGATATGGCGTCCATTACATAAGCGCTCATATAAAAAGTGGGAATGATTCGTGAGGAGAAAATTCTCTTTTGCCTGTATTCCCTAATAGCCATAGCTAAATTATCAGACAGAGTATGACCCCAATTCATAATC
The DNA here is from genome assembly GCA_000404065.3 of Pinus taeda. Classification (NCBI taxonomy): domain Eukaryota; kingdom Viridiplantae; phylum Streptophyta; class Pinopsida; order Pinales; family Pinaceae; genus Pinus; species Pinus taeda. The sequence goes on along the minus strand of APFE031483934.1, from coordinate 141,899 downwards.
ATTGCAGTAGAAACTGCATCAATTAATGGAACACACTCTATGGAAAATTTGGTAGTATCAGCTTTCCCAAATAGTCTACGCATCATCGTAGCTATGAAATTATGCGGAGACAAGAGGGATGAAATTGGGTACATACCAGATTTCTCCCGTATAAATTTTGTGGAGCTCGACCTCTAGTTCTGCTTAACATCCATTGGGTCCTTGTTTTCTTTGGAAAAATGTTCAAGGAAATATTTATAATAAAGATTTTGTGGCTCTGGTAGATGGTACATCTGGCGCAAGTTTTTTGGCATGAAAGACTAGGATGTCTTTAATTTCTTAAAGTCCTATTTGAAATATTCACATTATCAATTATCCATTTCACCATATTTGTGTATGGAAATATCTTGGGCCTTACAACTATTCTGTGTAGAAACGAACATGCTGCTTCAAAGTTAGAAGCGTAAGATGATACTTCAATGTCAGTTGTTGCCTTAGTTTCCAGTGGCCTCAGTTTTTCTCCCTCGAGTAAGTTATACATGGATTTCCATGATGTGGTCCCTCCGTCTTTGTTGTAGGCAGTATCAGAGAAGAGTGGGGGCATGTCCAATTTCTCAGATGTAGTAGCCTTTCCTTTCTTCACCATCTTTTCAAACGTTGTTTCCTTCGGAGGTTTCCTGAAATTGAGCAATAGAGACTATCATAGAAACACACAGAGCAGAAATAACAGTGAAAATGCAATGACACAGTTAATTTTGGAAGATGACAAGGAAGAAGCTTTTATTTGAAAATACGGATGAAAGATATCAAATCTCGTTGAGCTGTTTTAAACTCAAATGACATTAAAACTCATTAACTACGCACTAAGGTCTTTTCATTATTTCCTTTATGACTTATTTAAAGGGTGTGATGTCAATGATGTGATTGCGATTAATGGTAATTATCGCAATATTGCAAATCACAATATCAGCTATGGGCCACTTCGAAGTCATTTAGTGTTTTGTGATATGCGATAAGACCAACATACCTTTTATCCTTTTGAGCACATTTCGCTTAAATGAATAACTATTGCATAAAGTAGTTCTTTTACTATGTGTTAGACCTGATTTAAGTTATAAAATTTTTCATAATTCTATCGGGTCCGAATCACATCACGTTTCACAACTTTTTAATGTTTTACAAGTTTGGCATTTGTGTAAAAGTTGCAATGGGATGATCATTTGACTTATCATATCGCAATAACGCAAATCACATATCCTTAAGGTTTTGTTTGTTTTGTGCTTTCATGAATGTCGTTATGCGATTGTGATAAGTACTTTATTTCATAATAAATACTTTAAGCCTTAAATTTAAAGAAAAGTCGAATGATACCATAAGTTTGCTACGGTGGTCTTTTTATCATAATTCGCAGATCCCGATTGTCAATTAACCTTTGTTATGCAAGGTCCAGTGATTTGCGATAACTCGAGAATTCTCAGTCACAAAGGGATTTAGGCTTGATATCATGAGTTCATTCAAAATTTTATTTCTAATAGTTCAAAAAGGGAAGCTCTCATTTGCTAAGTTTCTCGAAAATTTTTAAAGGTTCCCCATTTATTAATAGAATATTAACTATTAAATCAAAAAATGGGGGTGGGTGGGGGGGGTGTTGTTGAACAGTAAAACCATATGTAACCAGCCTTTTTTTATGAAAATGAATGAAAAAATGTCCTTCCAAGCTCAGAATAAAAAGCTCTCAACTTAAAAAGAAATTTTATTTCTTCTAATTATTATAAAGGCAAGCTCTAGATCCTACATCAAATATTTTTACAAAGTCAATGAAATAGCACAAGAAATTGGTTTTATTATTGTGAAAATCCTCCTCAATGATCCTCACCATAAAAAAGAAATGTATATTTGAATGAGAACTCCTAAATCCATATTGTCCTTTAACTCTTTTTTCATGTTTTTTTAGCCATATATTGATCTTGTTTTCGAGAATAATTCCATATATCTCAATTAAAGAGGGATAATCATGATGGTTCTATGCTTAGATGAGGGATTGCTTTTATTTCCAATTTCAAAAATAGGAATAGAAAAGCAATGAGTCTAGGGTTTAGGGAAACTGTACTCGACTACTAAATTGAAGAGCTTGTGAATGTAAGGGATGAGGAAGTCCTTCCAATTTAGGATTTCTATTAAGTAAATTTCAATATCCTTAGCTTTCCTTTTTGTGAGCCAATTTGTTAGAATTTTGAATCCATGATATCATAAAATCTTTGATACCATGCAAGATTTTAAGCACAAGCACAAAATCACAGTTCCAACAGAAAAACTCTAGTAGTAGTTTCAAGACAAAATAAAAGAAGAGAGAATAAAAAATCACTTAATAGACTAAAGGACCAAAAAAACCAATTGGAATTCACTTGTATTACATTGCTTTTGGGCACATATTCAAATACTAGTGAGAAAGGAAAATGCACACTAGGTTGGGGCTCTATATGTGTGAAGAAATAGCAAAAGAGCAACACCCCATTAATTCCAAATAGCTAGCCCAAAGATTGAGTTGTGTGGTGAAAGATGGAATTAACTAATGATATGATGAACTATAAATAAGTGAGAACTAAAGAAAAATGTCACACATACAACTCCTAACTCCAAAAATTTAGGTAAATACCCAAAAATAGGATTAAATCTAAGTAGATAAGGTTTCCTAGGTAAAAGTGATAATTGGATAAAGTTTGGAGAAAGATTTATGGTGTGTATTTGCGGATCCATCACATAAAACATTTAAATTGCCTAGGTGTTTTGAGCCAGCGTCCTCAGGACGATTGGATGGAAACACATTTACATGTCGGAACTAATAAAATTCAATTTATTATAAATTGTAATTTTATTTTTATTAACAAAATTAAGAATAACTTTTTAGACAAAAGAAGATCAAAATACATATATTACATTAAAATATATAAGTAGTAGCTATAAATTATATAACTATATTTAATTTAATAATAAACACAAATAATTTAATATTACAATAAACAATATTTAACCCAGAAATCATGCTCCATTTCAATTACTATACCTGTAAATAGGCGTTTCATTATAAATATCAAGCCTCCATCAAATACCACATGCCCAAAAACCACTCCATCTCACGATCAAATTTTTTAAATATTTATTGAATTTTTTTACAACATTTTATTAAATAAAAGAGAAATATTACGATTACTTTGAGATAATCTAAATCCTTTATCACATAAAAAATAAATAAATAGTAGGATAAATTAAGATCCATTTTACCATATAGAAAGTAAAATAAAATTAATCATATTAATTTCATTAATAAGCACATAAAATTTAATACTTACAATATAACAAATTTAACCATGGATATTCATCTCCACTTACCTAATGGAAATTATTAACTGTAAATCAAGATGTTAAAAATATGGGCCAATATCATGTGGCATGCACATACGACATTCCAAATCCATCTCTCATCAAAATAAATAATATTGTGTTGGTTCTAACTTGTCGTGACCTTAAAATTGGAAACAACAACAACACACATATATATAATATATATAATTATATATAATGATAATAAAAATATAATAAATATATATATCTTTTTTGCAAGTATAAACACTCCATAGCCCTGGAGGAAAATGCTTAATACTATTAATTATTCATCGAATAATATAATAAATTATTAATTATAATTATGATCTAAAACATTTTGACTTACTGAAATTACATAAAAATAAAAAATAATTTGCAAACCTAGTCTCTTCTCGATAAATTACATGGAAGTTTTGAGGTGGTTTTGAACCATTATTGTGGCTCATCATCAAGATAAAGATGGATAGTCTGACTAGAGGAACAACTAAATACAATAGGAACAATTAAATACACAGTAGTCACATCTCTATCATGATGATGGACCACAGTAGGTGGTTTGAAATGTGTGGACCTCAAAACTCCCATGTGATTTATCTCGAAGAGACTTGGTTTGCAATCATGAATCACAACACATAAACACACGCACACATATATATATTAATTACCAACCTAGATCCATCTAACTCTAGATTTATCATGGGCAGAGAGGGATCAAATCTCTTAGTGCAAACCTTCTTTCTGGAGTGCGAAGAATTTGAGAAAATGTTCACATCTCAAAAGGATTTGATCCCTCTGAGACCATGATAGATAAGAAGTTAGATAAACCTAGGCTGGTGAAATTTTCATTGTAATTTTCCAATATAAACCAATATTTAATTTCGGCATCTACATGACAAAATTTTTTAAACCCATTTAGAATGTATAATTTCTTCCATAAAATTTGCCCAATAATAAAAAAATTCACTTTTTAAATACAATGAAACACATTTCAAACCATAATTATGAAATTCAAATTCAAATTGAAATTGAAATCAAAATTGCATACCATATTATAAAAATTTTAATAAAAAAATTACATACCATATTATAAAATTTTAATAAAAATTAAAAAGTCCAAACAAAAAATTTATAAAAAAAAAATCAGTTGTAAACAAAAATCATACAGCACTAAAGACATGTATTTATTTTCCTTGATTTATTTTGAATTTTGAATAATCTTCTATTAGTGGGATATAATATAACAATTTCATATATATGATTTGCTTAAAAAATTCACAATCACTTTTTCCCTTTAAAACTTTTTCTATTTTCAAAACTTAAATATATATATTTTTAAATTCAAAAAAAATTAAATATATAATTATATAATTTCCAAATTTATTTTCAAAATTTAATATATATATATATAATATATATATTTTATTAAATTTATTTTTTAATTAATTTTTTGTTATGTAAAGTATGGAGAGGTAGATAAATTTACACATCTTTTTATGGGTTGTAGAGTGCACCTTTTCTAAGCAATTAATAATTAAATTCTATTTTAACTCTTGACTTATCAAGTTCTCAGAAAGATCAAATCTCTCCCGGTATAAACTTTTTCTCAAATTTGGCACTCAAAAATTTGCACTTTAGAGATTTAATACTTCTAAAGACTTAATATATCTAGAGTTAAAATAAATATTATCATCTTTAATGACAATGCTTTCAAAAAATATACATACTATAAATAGTAACTACTAAAAAAATAAAACCTAAGAAATATAACAATTTCATATATATGAGTACTAAAAAAAATTCACAATTCATTTCCTCCAAAACTTCTATTTTCAAAACTTTTTTTTTTTTTACTTCCAAACTTATTTATGTCCATATTAGTTTGTATTGAGTAATGATGATGATGATGATGATGATGATGATGATGATGATGATGATGATGATGATGATGATGGTGGTGGTGGTGGTTAACGTCCGCTGAGACCAAATAATGATTATTTTTGTTTATTAAAAAGACTTACAAACTTACACATCCCCTCCTAGATTGTAGAATGCACCTCTTCTATGCATTTAATAATTAAACTTCCTTTTAACTCCTGATCTATCATGCTCCCACAAAATAATTGAGTGATTAACTATGTAATTAATTACTTACTTTATAATTGGAAGTTATTTAAATATAATTAAATATTGTTATATTATTTTTATTTATTTTTTAAATATGAAATAATATTTATTTGGCTCCTTTTAATCTTGAACGGAGCTCATTTTGGGTAATATTGTTGGATCCTAATGAAACCTGGTATAAGTATTGAAAGAGTATTAAATGTATTTATAATGATATTTAATATAATTGAATTATTAAATTAATTTTTTTTTTTTTTTGTAAGCTGACGGGACCCCATTATTTCATTAAGTACTCTCAATGGGAAGGGTAGCCCAAGATTGAACCCAAAACTTCCATCGTGAGACTCATTTCACGGCCTTGCCCTGAACTACCCCATGTAGACAATTTTTATTTAATTTTTAATTTTATTAAAAATAATATAGTGAAATAAAATAAAATAAGTAATTTTTATGAAATTAATTATAAATGATACGAATAATAGTAGTGTATGAGGAATAATATTGTAGTGTATGAGGTAGCAAATAGATGGTTCAAGTCTTTTTTGGGTGAAAAAAGATATTGGTGAAATTTTTATAATCGCTCATTGCCGAAACAAATCAATATTTTATAATTCAAATATTTTCCACACAGTATTATTTTAACCCCACAATTATACATTCATATTATCTAATAATAAAAATATAGAAATAATTATTATACATTCATATTATCTAATAAAAAAATATAGAAAAGTGAACTTTCGAACTTCTTCAGGGAGCGGAGCGATGCCTGGGTAGCACACCAGAGATGGCTGCAGGTTTGTCTCAGATTCCATGTCCAATACCGCTTCACCTGATGGTCCCCATACAGTCATTATAACTTGGTAAGTCCACTTTCTCCTCTCATGGTCATTTCTCCATTTACCACCGACCATTCCCATGCTGCCACCGTGGGCCTCATGAGTTGATCTGCTGCTTGCTTCCCTCTCATTTGTTGTTTCTCTCGGCCAATGCCGTCTCCCCTGATGGCCCCGTGCCATTCCTCCCACCTTTCGCGGATAACTCTCATGGCGTTCTCTTCATTTGCCATCTCCCAGGTTCTTGCATGGTTCTCCTCTTCGGGACACATGATATGAACCCTCCGTGGCAACCTTTTACATATCCTCTGCATGCATTACACCATACCTGTCACCATTTCACATACACATCCACCTCAAGGAATCCGGTTCTTTCGCCCCTGTGCCCCTGGTGCAGGGTGCTCGGCACCTTCCTGCACCTGGTTTTGCATTTTACGACGTTGTATGCTCATACCCTTTCCTGCACCCTCAAGCCTGCGGCATTTTCTCTCGGGTGTCGTTACTCCAGGTACGTTTCCATTTATCTTTCGGCCTTTCTCTGGTTTTTTAATCGATTATTGCCTATCTGTTACAGTAATCTTAGTATATATCCATATATAATAAGTTTCTGTGCATATATATCATGATTTCTCCTGCGTTATGAGTTTCTGTGCAATATATCATGTATATCCTGGTTTTTCACTACATATGGTGGATATCCATATGGTTTAATGGCTTTATTTTCGCTATGCGACTACTCTCGGCCCTCATTACCATCTACACCTGCACTGTTATTGCATATATTTGCTGGTTTATCATCCGTTGCTGCTGTGAGAAGATGGGGATAACTCTGAAAATTCGTGTTAATGACCTTAACAACCACCTTCTCCACATACTCCCAGACTTTACCAGTTAACCCAAGACTTCTTTTCAACATCTCCTCTATAGGGTTTTCCAACAAGTTTGCGAAGACCGAACGGAGTAAGAAATTGGGAAGCCCAACCAAGGGCGCGCTAAAGAAAGGGCGCGATAAAGAAAGAAGACGTAACGCCAATGTGAAGGCGGATATGGTATAATCAAGAAAACTTTTGAAGGAACCAGGGGCGCGCTAAAGAAAGAAGACGTAACGCCAATGTGAAGGCGTATGTGGTAAAATCAAGAAAACTTTTGAAAGAACCAGGGGCGCGCTAAAGAAAGAAGACGTAACGCCAATGTGAATTTCGGTTTATAGTCAAAATTGCACAGAATCCAGTTGTGAGATCTTTAGCGCGCCCCTGGTTCTTTCAAAAGTTTTCTTGATTTTACCACATACGCCTTCACATTGGCGTTACGTCTCTTTCTTTAGCGCGCCCCTGGTTCCTTCAAAAGTTTTCTTGATTATACCATATCCGCCTTCACATTGGCGTTACGTCTTCTTTCTTTAGCGCGCCCTTGGTTCCTTCAAAAGTTTTCTTGATTATACCACATCCACCTTCACATTGGTGTTACGTCTTCTTTCTTTAGCGCGCCCCTGGTCCCTTCAAAAGTTTTCTTGATTATTCTCATACATTCCCACTACTCTACGATGGCTTCAGCTAGAGAGATGGATGGCATTCTGGGAAATCCAACCATGTCTGAAACACTCGAGGATTTGCAGCTTCAAAGCCAAGAGACATCCAGTTTAAATCTGAGTTACGGCGAGCGAATTAATCGTCCCCTGTTAGATGTAGTAGACAAGCTGCGTAATTTAGATATTATGAAAGAAGGTATCGAATTGCCAAGCATTGTGGTGGTGGGAGATCAACCAAGTGGAAAGTCCAGTGTACTGGAGTCCTTGGTAGGAATAAGATTAGGCTTTTGCAGTTCGAGAGTTCCTCTTATTTTGAGATTGCAGAAATCCGAGGCAGAAGATTGTGGAATTGTGATTGAATGTAAGGGTATGAAGAAGCATATCACAGAATCTGAAATAGCACAGACGCTCAAATTGGTTACAGAGGAGATTGCAGGATCAAGTAAGGGCATAAGCGATACACCCGTAACTCTTCATGTGAAAAAGTTTGATGTCCTGGATTTGACAATAGTGGATTTGCCCTGCATCACTAGGGAACCAGAAGATATCTACCAACAAATCTCAAAAATTGTCATGCAATATATTTCTCCCAAAGAAAGCATAATCCTCAATGTGTTGTCAATTACTGAGGATTTCCCTGTCTGTGAATCCTCGAGGATGTCAGGGCAGGTGGACAAAAACGGCGAAAGAACTCTGGCCGTTGTCCCTGTAATCGACGAGTTTACTGAAGGGCTTATGGATGATGTGAATGTAGGACTGGGTTGTGTCTATGTTCGCAAAAGCGTGGGAGATGAATCGCATGAAGAGGCCAGGAAGAGAGAAGCGGAGCTGTTTAGGTCACATTCTGAGCTGAATAAAATTGATAAATCGATGGTGGGTATACCTGTTTTGGCTGCGAAACTTATGCAGATTCAAGCCAAGAACATCAGCCGGTATATTCCTGATATATTTAAAAAAATCAACGAAACCCTTTTGCAAAGGCAATCAGAATTGCGTTCCCTGCCACAGCATATAACTAATACTTCCGAGACCATGATTGTTTTTATGAAGTTGATGGATTCACTGAGGGATTCATTGAACAAGCTTCTCATAGAAGGAGACTACAGAGAATTTTCAAAAGAATCAGAAATGCATTGTGCTGCCCGTTTAAGGGATATGTTTGAGAATTACTACCAGGAGCTGCTGAGCTATAACATTGTGGAAAATAAGCATTTTCTTGTGCAGGAGACCAAGATGTCGGAAGAAGCAATAGGGGTTGGGCTTCCCAATTTCTTACTCCGTTCGGTCTTCGCAAACTTGTTGGAAAACCCTAGAGAGGAGATGTTGAAAAGAAGTCTTGGGTTAACTGGTAAAGTCTGGGAATATGTGGAGAAGGTGGTTGTTAAGGTCATTAACACGAATTTTCAGAGTTATCCCCATCTTCTCACAGCAGCAACGAGAGCCTCTCGAGCACTGGTTACAAAGAGAAAAGAGGAGTGCATTCAATATGCAAATCAGATGATAGAGATGGAGAAATCCATGGACTTCACAATGAATCCAATTTACCTGGAAACTTGGGCCAAATTAATGCAGCAGAAAGATAAGTTCATGCACGGAGTGCGTAGAATTGCTAAAGAAGAAAATTATGCGCCTGCATTTAATTTCGATGCGACAACAACAGAGATTGCCACTTTCAGTTTTATTTTGCCAGCACAACCGGATACTGAATCTCCTATAGATACAAATACAGTCGAGGTCGAGGGTATTGGAAAAGTTGATATAGGAGAGGTAATGAAAACCCCAGGCGGTCGATTGGAAATTGCCTTCGACATCAAAATGAGGGTGATCGCTTATTGGAAAGTAGTCATTCAGAGAATAGGCGATGGAATTCCTTTGCATCTACAGTTCGTTTGCCAAAATCTGATTAGGAATGATTTGGATGAAGAAATCGTGAAAGAATTATCAGGGACAGATCTCAGTAAGGCACTGGGGGTGATAATGGAAGAGAGCCCTCGCATTTCTGCCAGAAGAGAGAATTTGAAGAAGAGCATCCATTCATTAATAGAATCACAGAAAGAAGTTGCAGAGATTATTGATCAGTTAGGGGAAGTTCAGTAGTAATATCTGTAGAAGAGGAAGAACCGCAATTGAAAAAGCTTTTGTATTTAGGAATGCAAGATTGGAGAATCTTCTGCCTAAAGTTTGTTTGGAATATCCATGAATTTTTGAGGTGTAATCTCTAAAATATTTTGAGAGAGGAAAAAAGGGTGTTGAATGGACTACTTTACTAGTGTGCTTTGAGTCTATAATTGTTTCGTTGCAGAAATCTCATGTAGCATATATAGCATATAGAATATGTCAATAAGTCTATTTGTCTTCTTGAAGTATACAACTTAAGTTCAGGCAACTTTTCTCTTACAGGTAAATACTCTTATGCCCGTTCAGTATTTTTGTTTTTTGTGAAATGTTGCTTGTCATAAAATTTAGTGTGTTTTTTTTTCACAATGGTGTTGTGCTATGAAGGTCAAGACAAAATCATCCAAGACCTGTGCTAGGCCTCATCTGCACTGTCTGGTTGTTTTGAATTTAGATTTTCATGCTAATAAAAACCGCATCACCTCATTGCTTGGCTCTAGGCCATACACCCATGAATGCTAACTTTTATCAATTTGAAAAAAATAACCCATTTCATGAGGGAAACTTTGCTATCATTTACCAGCTTGAAAAGGATAATCTATTTCAAGGGGGAAACGAAAACAGTCGTGAATTTTAATTGTAACTGATGAGAGCCTGTGCATGCAGTAATAGATACATAATGCTGGCAATAGATGGCACCTGGAGCATTGCTCATGCCAATCAATTTGATTGATGCCTGTGCAGTCCATCTGCCAATAACATTAATAATGAATAGGATAACAAGCAGTCAGATATGCCATATGTTGGTGTTTTGTAATAATTTTTGCGAATTCAAAATCTTCTCCAGTCCTGTTTTTTTGTTTTGTTTCATATTGATTATGAAGTTTCGTTCACAGCAACTTATGGCAATCAATTCTTTATTATGTTATATCTAATCAATTCTTTATTATGTTATATCCAATAATAATGTGACCAGCCATTAAAACAGAGGGCGCATGCATGCCTCCAGCGTGCATGCACCAACTTCACTTACAGTGTTAGCTACTGCTCCAGATTTAGCATCAGTTTATTTTTGTGTTTGCTTTTTGAAAATTAGGTTGGTGCCATCTTTAGTGGTAGTTTTGATTTTAACCGAAGCACACGAGCTAGGGAAACTTCCAGTTTCAGACAGCATATTTTTCTAGGTAGTAAGCACTTCTTGCATGCATATCCGTCTCTCCTAGTAGCCTCACTTCTCCAGGTAGTTGGTTCATAAGAGAGTTGTATTGTTCTAACAGTTTAGGATTAGGGTTCTATTCCTAGCCTAGGGATTCCACAGGGATGGAGAGGATTGGTAGTAAATTAGTAATCCTGGTTTCTCCTAGTTTATAAAGGAGATGCAGGGAGGAAATATTGTGTTGGTTAGCGAGTTCTCGTTTTGAACTATTACATCGTATTTTTTTCCTTTTGTATTTAGTATGAAGATAGATGTGATTGAGAGTCTAGACATATGTATTTGTTGTTCACAATTCCAATCGTATGTAATGTGTTTGTAGATTATTGTATTCAGAAGTTGTTTTAATGGGAGCTTTTTGTGATTTTAGTTATTGAGTGTTTAGGTTATTTCTGAGTGCAGAGTTTGCTTACCATGATCTGAAAATGAGCATGATATTATAACACATTCATTGAAATCTTATGATATTATAACACATTCATTGAAATCTTTTGGCACTGTTTACATGGAGAGACTAGTTCAATGTGCGAGGGAATTGTCAAAAGGTTTTAGTGGGTGTGATGGCCAATTGTCTTTAGTGATCGAAGAGTTTCAGAGTTGCGATAGGATGTATGGTATGATGCCCTAAGTTCTTTAGTGATTCGAGTGTTATTATGTGCTTGAGAGAGGCATTTGCACCCATGATTGGTTGCTGATTTGATTGGATTTTTAGATCATTGTTTGGTATCGTTGTGTTGTAAAAGTTGCAAGATTGACTAGTCTTGGTTTGAGAGAGTGTGACAGGTTCAGAGGAAGTGCTAACTCATCACCTTGTAAGCGAAAAATGTAAATGTTATTGGAGAAGTTTGATCTATTGGGTTTCATTGAAGTGATCCTCACAACTCTTGTTGATCCTAGGGACTTGGTCATGTATAACAAGGTGGCTAAAGTGAAATGAATTATTCTAGATTCAGTGAAGGACCAACTTAATCCTCATATCATGGAGAGGAAATTTTCTAAATGATACCTTTGATGCTTTGATCACAATATTAACCAAAATATTCTACTCGAGAACAATTTCACTAGCACCTGCATAAGCAACTCAAATACGGTGGCGAACTACATGAAGATCATTGAGTTGAGAGATCATCTTGTTATCAAGATGAAGGTGGAGGATGAGGAGGTGCTGTTTATGACACTAAATAGCTTCCTATCACTTAAGACATGTTCTTTTAGGGTATTTGTGATCAAGAGAAGCTTTCTAGCTTTCCAAAGCTCCAAGAAGATTTCATCCAAGAGGAGACTAGGCTAAGGCTATTTTAGCTAGAGTGGAGGAGAGTGAGAACCTAACCCTCATTGGGAAGCCAAAGAAAATCTTAAGAATGGAGTCCTTGTGAAGGATTGTGAGGGTTGGAAGGGAGATTTAGGCTCTTTGAATCCACAGAAGATATATTTGAACCATGTGAAGTATGTGGAAATTTTGCGAAAGGGTAGTCTTACTGCTCAAACTAGCAAGGGTCTTGGGAGGAGATCCTATTGAACAACTACTAGGTCAAGGGGAAACAACGGAGCAATATTTCATTGTCATCTCAACTAAGGACGCTTGTTATTTACAAAATTTCACCGATGGGAGGAGACCCAGTATAAAAGGAATCACATTGATGAATATGTTAATGAATAAATGAAGGGTGATTCCTAAGGCCTATTCACAAGAGAGACTCAATTATATGGCTTTCTTTCTCAAAAGAAAGGTGATAGGCTCTCTAGGAAGGGCTAAGAGGATCTTTGAGGATATGGTTTGGGAATATATCTTTTTAAAAGGGTTATTAGACCCAAAATTCCGTATGGAGAATTAACTTGTATCTAATTTTTGTCAAATTAGAGTTGTAAAGTTGCGGGACCACAAATGACCAAGTGGACCCAGAATTAGGTCAGGGGTATGGAGTTGATCAACTAAGGAGGGTCTTGAACTAATTATGGGAGAGAAGAGGACCAAAGGACAAATATTCTTTCTAAAATTGAATGGAATGATCCAAATGAGGACACTAGCCAAGATAAACCTAGGGCAAGAAATATTCCTTGAGCTAGGGCTTCTTATATCTCAAGATACCACCGTCGGAATTTCTTGAAATTTGGAGGGCCTCTAGAGAAAACCCTAGCATAGTCATGGAAAATAGATTGAATATTTTTGATGGCTACCATGGGAGAAAAATGACGCCCTAGGTGACCTATGGAGGCTAGGCCTAAAGAGAGAAGGAGAGGTGAGCGAAATATTCTTTAAAAGTGATCACCTATGGAAGGATTAATGCCTTATCCTTTGGGAGAGATGGAGTCAAAGAGAACTTGGCGTTGGGAAAATATTTACCCAATCAAGGAGGCCTTCAAACAACTTCACATGGAATTAGGGCATGATAGTAGCTACTTAAGGTCTTTATACTTCGATATGCAATAATTCATGACTTATCAAGATATATTTAACAACAATAATCTCTAAGAACATTTACCCATTCATACATGGCCCACACAATGATGCAACACTACAAAAGATCAAAATTTCCACAATTCACATAGAAAAACAGTAAATTTGAGACTTGTATAGCAAAAATCCCAGCAACATTTCATGTGATAAAGTAAAAAAAAGAATAAGCATGAAAAGGATCACTTACATGTACAAATGAGTATATTTAATCATCAAATTATACCAATAATAGATCTCCAAGACAAGAGAGATAGATCCAAACATCAAAATTCATCCATGCAATCCAAAATTGTCCTTTAAAGGGGAATGCAAAATTCTCAAGTAGCTACTAAATCCCAATCCAAGTGATGATGAGAGAGTGAATCACCTCTCATATATTTATACAAAATCTAATGAGTTTAATTTGCCTAGTTTGGTGTAATTGAGCCCCAAATAATAAAATAATGTGCAATAATAGCATCCCTTGGTGACAATCCCACCAAGATAGTTCAATAACATAAGAATAAGCCTCTCAAGAGGGTAGAATGATCAATAAAATGAGTCGTTCGGACTTTGAGGAGGCCTAATGAAGTCCAGAGTGATGTGAGAATGAACCTCAAACATAGTGAGCAAGGGGTTGACCCCTTGTTTTCCATGAAAATATGTGTGGTGCTCCAAAGTGGTTGTGGGGGCACAAGGGTCTCCAAGTGGATCAAAAATATCTATAAGCCATCATCAAGGGCTAGGATGGTGAAATAATCCCTAGCTTTGTCTCCTGTAGTGAGAAAAATCATCATCTAGACCCTGGAACATCTGCCAAGTGTATGGTGCAAGCGTGGAGTTAGTTGGGCATGGTGAACCAGGTGCATCATCTTCATCCAAAAGGTGGAATATGAGTGATCACTTAATGGTGTTGGGGATCCATGAAGTAATCTCTGTTATGGCGAAGGCCCATGGTTCTCAACACTCACCCTACAAGTGCCAATGTGGTCCTCTGGAGGGCTAGGACCCCGTATAGGGAGACCAAGCTGATGAGCCTCAATATTGCAGCAAGGATGCTAAAACTCCTAGACCTACCAAATTTAGTTTATCAACCTGACATTTCATACAAACTTGGAGGTGATAGTGCTATATGCACACCAGATACAATAGTCTACTCATGTCACTTTTCAACTAGGGTGATGGACCACTAGGGTTTAAAACCAGTCTTCAGATGAAAAAATCCAAGGTTAGATTAGTTCTCTTTTGCAATTAGTTTATGTCATTTCCTAGCTAGATGATTTCATGGAATTTCATAGCATTTTCCCTTCAGTAACTTTCATTTCTTAGTAGGAAAGCATTTACTTTCCTGTATTGGAGCTAGCTTTACATTCATTGTTAGTAGTCATACTCCTTCTAGTCAATAGAAGATTGGTTTTAAACCTTAGTGGTCCATCGCCCTATTTGAAAGGAAATGGATGGATCAGCGAGACATTCCATTGACCAGAGGAGGATCCATGGAGGTATTGCACAATGCCTCCAAACTCCATGAGCTCGTCAATTTAGCAGGGACTTCACAGACTGCTCCACAGACGACAACAACTTCGGAAGAAACAACAACAAAAGACAACAATCCCATGCAGGATACAAAGTTTTCTCTATACTACTAAAAGATACTTGAACCCATTGATCAATTAGGTTTATATAATAATAACTAGATGACAAAATACAAGGTTAGATTAGTTCTCTTTTGCAAGTAGTTTATGTCATTTCCTAGCTAGATGATTTCATGGAATTTCATAGCATTTTCCCTTTAGTAACTTTCATTTCTTTAGTAGGCAAGCATTTACTTTCCTGTATTGGAGCTAGCTTTACATTTATTGTTAGTAGTCATACCCATTCTAGTCAATAGAAGACTAGTTTTAAACCCTAGTGGTCCATCGCCCTAGTTGAAAGGAAATGAATGGATCAACGAGACATTCCATTGACCAAAGGAGGATCCGTGGAGGTATTGCTACAATGCCTCCAAACTCCATGAGCTAGTCAATTTAGCAGGGACTTCACAGGTTGCTCCACAAATGACAACAACTCCAAAACAAACAACAACAAAAGACATCAATCCCATGCAGGACACAAAGTTTTCTCTACACTACTAAAAGATACTTGAACCCATTGATCAATTAGGTTTATATAATAATAACTAGATGACAATATCCAAGGTTAGATTAGTTCTCTTTTGCAAGTAGTCTATGTCATTTCCTAGCTAGATGATTTCACGGAATTTCATAGCATTTTCCCTTCAGTAACTTTCATTTCTTTAGTAGGCAAGCATTTACTTTCTTGTATTGGAGCTAGCTTTACATTCATTGTTAGTAGTCATACTCCTTCTAGTCAATAGAAGACTGGTTTTAAACCCTAGGGCGATGGATCACTAGGGTTTAAAACCAGTGTTCTATTGACTAGAAGGAGTATGACTATTAACAATGAATGTAAAGCTAGCTCCAATACAGGAAAGTAAATGCTTTCCTACTAAAGAAATGAAAGTAACTGAAGGGAAAATGCTATGAAATTCCGTGAAATCATCTAGCTAGGAAATGACATAAACTACTTGCAAAAGAGAACTAATCTAACCTTGGATTTTGTCATCTAGTTATTTGGACTAACTAGACATGGAAAGTTATTCTATCACTCTATGATTTATATATGCATGCACTAACTATCTCATGTTGAAATTGCAAAAAAAGAGTCCTTTAATTTCTAAATTAGAAATGTAAATGCTTGGTTATGCTATTCGATCATTGCAGGGGAGTGAGGCATGGGAGAGCTGGTCTTAGATGGAATTAAGAGGCATGTAAGTCAAGATGAGGGCCTTCTTTGTACTCATGATAGCATTTATGATCAAAACAAGGTCAAACAGGCCGCTACAGGAGATTTTTTAGTTGCTAGAAGAACTACTACACGATGTCCTATTTTACTACATGATGTTCTTGTTTTCTACAGGAAGTTAGCTAAAGGCTATAGGAGGGTAAGAATGGTGCAATCATTGAAATACTTGTTAAAATAAACACAGTAGAAATAACATCAGCAACTAACTATGATTTTAGTCTAAGAATAAATTTACAAAAAGAGGAACCTCTATTGCTAGGGTTGGCCCTAACCCAAGAGCTTCAACCCTCCGAGTCAACTCAGTGCTGGATCAGCGTAAAACTTCTCATTATCATCAAAATGTCAAATACAACATAAGATTAATAGTCACAATGTTTTAGCTCTAAATTGCCTCTTAGCTACAACAAAAAATCGAATTGTAATGAGGCCCATGACCTTGTTATTTATAAAAACTGAAGCTACCAACAACTTCCTAAAAATTAGGGAGACTTGGATCCCAAACTTGAGAATGACTTGTCTTCACTGTCACTGGCTTGTCTGCCAATGAACTCTGTTGGCTTGGCTGCTTGTAACTCCAAGATGATGAGATATGGTGGAGGAATCTTCGAATGATTTGAGTAGTTAAGGAGGGAGACAAATCTACTAAAATATCTCTTCCTTGTCCACTTCAAGTTCCTGCACTTAAACTAGCCCAAAAATGCTCCAATTCCTTCAATTAATGCACATAGGCCACATGACATGACATCTCACCTTTACCCTTCTCACGAAGCAAAATATAATAAAATATGTAAGTACATGTGAGAAGAGTTGATTTTAGTAAGTTGGAGAGTGGCATTCAGACCCATATAGTTTACCTATTAATGAGCCTAATCATCACCCCCCCTACTGAAGGTGTTGCTAATCCTCTGAGAAACTCTATGTCCATATCTTTCATAGCTCTTATGGCCTCTCTGACATCCCAAGCCTCTGTTGATGGAGTTTCCTCTTGAGGATAGAACCCTGCATATTTCTCTATTTCTTCCCACTGCTTTCTTTCCTCCTCTTCCTTCCTACCTTATGACAGACCCAACAACCAGGGTGGATTGAGTTTCAAACCAATCCAATTGATTTTTAGTCTTTGCATGACATTCTTATATATTGGGGTTCTTTCCAGTGCATTCCTCAACCTCTTAGGGGAATGGTATTCTCTGATCCTTAGACTGTGTGGTAGGTTGCTCCATCTCCTCTAGCATGCTTGTTGGCTTCCATTTCCCAACAACCTCAAAGTGTTTTCAAAGTGGGTGATGGCCTGTTCTTGTGTAGCTAGTTATCTTGGTGCAATTTGGGCATCATTGGAGATGATGTTGTGGCTAGTACTGATAACCATGGAATTTATCTATTCTTCTCTGATGTAAAGTGGCTCCCCTTCCTCTTTTTCCAATATTGTTTTCACCTCCTTAGCCATGGCCTCCTCATGACTCATCCATGATGCAAGGGCCATTAATTATAAGTCCCCCAACTTTACATTGGGATCCCACACATTCAAATCTATTAAGGCCAAGTTGAGTAGGTACGATTTAAATATCCCGGCTTTATCTTCCAGGGTGATTTTGTCACATAGTTCAATGAACTGTCTATAGTCTTGGAAAGGCATAGTCCCCTGTTGTGTTAGTGTCTTGATATGAAATTGCAGCCATTGATTTTTGAGGTATAGTGCATATGATCTTGATGGCATCCTGTACTGAAGTGCCTTCATGGAGAGGCTTGTTATGGTGGCCGATTGGCTCTCTTTTTCCTGCAACTACCTCCTTAGCCATGTGTTTTCTACGTGTAGTTGAGATCTCATAATTTGTTCCCTATCTCTCACCTCACTCAACTCCCTCCCCATCCCTAGGAGTTTCTCCTCCATATGGCCCACATCTTCTAACTTCTTTGACTTGGCAATTTGCATCCAAAAATATGTCCTTCCTCTCTCCTTCTCAAGCTCAAAGAAGAGAGGGATTGTAAATTTCTGTGGTATTACTCTACCTCCCTCAATGAACTTGTAGTAAGAGCTTATATTTGGTTGTGGGCTAGGCTCCTACAACTCTTGGAATCCCCCCTAGGATGTGTTTGAAGAAGCTGCCCCCTCCTACACTTGTGGTGTTGCTTTCTTGCCTTCCCTCTATCCCTACTCTTCTTCCTGTATCTTTTTCTGTGTTTCTTATAGGATTGATAGAGTTTCCTGTAGGTCTGCTTGAGAATCTTGTAGAAGGCCTTTTCCTCTCTATAATGGGGTCACAGGTGCCTTTTCTTGATTTGTTGATGTTACTTGGTGACAAGCTTCCTAGCATAGGTGATGGGAGCCTTTGGGGTAGCTTGTTTTGATCTTCCCTCTTCAACTTTCATTCCCAAGGAAACTAGCTCTTCTTGCTTTTTTGGTGACTCCTCAATTGTGATTCGAGTCTTTGTGGGTGTTTGTGGCCTCCCCTGCTTGATCTTGGTGCTTCTTGTTTTCAAATAGAGGGGAGTCTGCCTCTGTCTTTTCCCTTTTGATTTGATTGGTGTGCTTAGGGTAGTCAAGGCAGCAACTGCCTCCTTCTGAGTGGGCTCAGGGGTCAACCTTGGAGATTTCTCCCCTTCTTTGGTATGTTCCTCAGGGCTTGTCTCTTCCTTTTACTCTCCCTCTTATTCTTCTTCGACCTCTTCTTCTTCTTCTTCTTTTGCCTCTTCTTCTTTTTCTTCTTCTTCTTCCTCCTCTTCACCACTAGAGGTTGGGTCCCTATCATATTCAAGGGAATGGATTTCAATTACAACCTCTCTGTCCATGTCTCTAAATGTGGACCATAGAATAGTAATTCTTAATTGGCTCAAGGCATCCTCTATTATTAGCTTAATGAGCCCATGATATGCCAATTGCTGATGTTTCCCTTCTTGTTCCTTTTGTCTCATGTCTATCATTGACTGCAAAAGGAAATAAGGCACACTAAGCCTTTGGTTTATGGGTAGCTCCTCTCCAAATCTCAACCCATGGAGGAGTCTAAATTGGTAGCCATAGACTACACCGAGCCTCCTTGTTGGCTTGTTGGGGCTTGACTTAGATTCAGTGTTAGTTAGCCAAACAAATCCCTACACTACTGACCCTTTCGGCATCAGCCCATGGAGCGCTAACCAAAGTATCACCTGAAGTAGTATGGGGGGATGTTCCTTGAGATGGTCATGATGTTGGTTTATTCCTTCTATTCCTGCTTTCGCGTAGGTCACTTAGTTCTAGGGCTTATCAGACTAGCCCTTTATTCTACCCTTCAGTACCTTTGCGAAAAGGTATGATTGACCTTCGCATAGCCCTTACGTGCGGCTCAAGTAATTTTGCGCTGCTAGGGCAGTGTACCATGCAGATTCCCAAACTAGTTTAAGTATCTTACTTATCTTATTAAACAATCATAGTTAGCACCACGTAAACAAATGTTCTTACTTGTGTTCACTTAACCAACATAATTAAATACATTCATGCATTATAAGCATTATAAATGAAGTTCATACATAACTTGTCAAGATGAATTAACAGGAAACAAAGACACAAAATTGGTAAAATGCTTCTCTTTATTGATATCTTTAGATGATTACAAACTCTATCTGCCTTGTGCACATAGCTGCAGGGGTCTGTGCACTTAGCGGCGGCATTCTACCCTAGGCCTTTGCGCACTCAGTTGCAGAGCCTTTTCCTACGCTACGACCCAAGACTTAGATTTCTTACTTCAAAGCTATGACTATCTTCACCGCTATTGAACTACTTAGAGTTTACTTACTTAGCTCTTTTTATACAATCCCATGGTTCGTGGACCATGGGTAGATCTTTTACAACCGACTTTACTTTACAAAAATAAGGGTGGACAACCCTTTATGACTCATGACACCTTTGCACTCCACGACCAAAAAATGTGGAGTCTTTATAAGTTTATTACAAAATTCGACCCAAAACATGGGAGTTTAGCCCCAAAATTGTCCTTGGGGGATCCCGTTTGCAACAGTCCGCCAACACAAACATTGTGATTCACCCTCGAGTCACTTGGCATGTGCGAAGATCTTTGCGCAAAGCCCTTCTAGCTTAACTCATATGACCACAACCTCAGCCATGCACTTTGCAGCTGCCTGCTTCGTGTCTTCAACTATCTGCTCAGTCACTGCTCTTGAACTATCGGCCTAAAGCTTATGCTGAGTTGCTTGTAGAGTCGCAAGCTTTCCTTCAATAGAGCCTGTTACTGTGTAAGCCTCATCTAACCAGGGCTTCAATCTTTCCTTCAGCACTGCTTCCTTATGTAGCGCTACATCCACATGTTCTTTCAGTTGCTTGGCCTCCTACATCTTTGTTAGTCTCTGTGTCAGCATGACAGTTCGTGCTGTGCCCTTGACCTCATCATAGCACTACTATAGCTTGCACACTTCTGTCTCTAGCCACTGTACGTGAGGGTCCTCCTGCAACCTTGATAGGACCTCAAACGATTGCTCAAAAAGTTGCGTGCAGTCTGCTACTAAATTGTCCACCACTGCTACTGCTTCTATGACAGTGGTTGCCCGCTACTCTTGCATTTCTGGCGGAGTTGTAGGTTGGGCCTTCAACTATAACTTTGTGATCTACAACTTCAACTCCAACTGAACCCTCGCCATCTCAGTACGAGTGTCTCTCACCACCGTAGCCAGCTTGCATATGCGTACCTCGATTGGCTCTTCCTTAGGAATGGCCATCTCTGGGACCATTCGGCATGCCTCCTCGACGACCTGCATAATGCACTTTTTCTAACTGGTCACCTCGGTCACAATGGTGATGGTAGAGTCTCGCTATAGTGTCATTTTCTCATTATTGATATGATGTTCACTGATCACTTGGAGGGTGTGGTGCTAACGAGCCCTCAGTCCTGCAATTATTCCATCCTGCAAGAGGTGGAGCACTTCACCTGGGAGTGCTGCCAGATTCAACCCTACTCCCTTTAGGGCATTGACAGTGGGTCTGTCAGCTTCTTTCTCTGTGGTCAATGCTCCATCAGGAAGCACCATCGTACTAGAGGCCTTTGCGCACAACATCTCAGCAGCTACTGAAGTGCTGATAGCAAGGCTGGTAGACACCGTGCCAGCCTATGATGCATGGGTATGCAACACTTGCAAGACTGTCTGGATAGCCCCTAATATTATCTGTTACTGCTGCTCAAATTGTTGTAGGGCCTCCACAGTGACATCCCTCATTGTGTCACCAATATCATGCAAATTGCCCTCTATGAGAGTGATTGGGTCAAGTGATGTCTTGGTAGCCTTTGATTTCTTCCTGGACCCTCCTTTCTCTTGCTCCCTTGGACGATTGATGCGAGCGGATGTCACTTGTGGATCTACGCCATGCTATTTGGTCTGCTCATCTGTCTCCTCCTCTGCCTGAGGTGAAGGCAACCTTGTGCCTTTGTTAGAGCCTCTCTCTGCCCCACCTGTCTGCTTTGCAATCTACTGTGTCGCATCGCGCTCCCCTTGGGCCTTATTAGTGGCCTCCTTCTTTCTCTTTTCGGCCAGCAGAGTCATCTTTAGCTTGGCTTCCTCCTCCTTTCTTTGCGTGACAGACTTGCTCCCTCCCACCGCCAAGTCTGTTGTAGCATGCCACTCTTCCAGCCATTGATCAAGTATTGCATCAATGGTGTCATTTGTTGCTAGGTAAGGCAAGTCGTACCATTTCTATGTAGGGTCCTTTTGCGCCCTGGTGGTGAAAGTCGGCTTTAAACTCTGCATAGCCTTGCATATTGGCGTACACCATACGCAACAACCGCAGTTTGCGATTAATGGCCATGTGGATGTTCATCTACATCAAGATCTAGGATATCTTTCTATCCTTGATGCATTACACATCCTTGGTTGCCCATAGCGAAGCGTACTTCGCTGCTTCTGGTAGGTTTGGTACGACCAAAGGGACTTGACTATCCTCTGGCAGCTCCCATGCTACCAACACAATTGAAACAAGAGCCATGCGTAGTGGAACGTCTTGTTGAGCTCTTGTGCTTCGCAACAGTTTGCTAGGAACTCTCAGTGAAGGTAGTCTGACTAGTTGAAATAGACTCCTTTGACGCGCAGGGCTCCTAGCGCAACGACAGGTGCTGACACTTCATTGGCATGACACTTCCTCATCACTTTCCGTGCTAATATATGCGTAGCTACCTTTATAGCAAGGTCGCAGATGCTGGATATGGTATATTCGCGCGGCTTCTTCACCAGCTTAAAATTTTCTTTCATGGATTCTGAGAGGGCTTGTTCACCACCTTTTCTGTCAAATATCATGGCCAGATTCTCTCTTATGTAAGGCAATCACGTGATCTGGTGGATCGACCTGGCCGTGATGGGTATTGGCTCCTCTAGCCACAGACACCCATCATGATCTAAGAATAGCAGCTGCTTGATGACCAATACTGTCACTGGGGTGCAGTTGTAGTGTAGCACCCAAAGTAGGTTGAGCAACCTACCTTGTCTACTCCTTTGAGCCACCTCCGTGGCTGGTAGTCATTCTAGTGGTTTTATTGATGATGCGATGCATTAGTTGCTCAGTCGCCAAGTGTGGGAACTTCTCGTGGTCGGCCAAGTCCCAGTCTTCAATTTCCAATAGAGGAAACCGCCCCAAGCATGGTATTTCGAAGACAATCTCATCCGACAACAGGGGGGTTTGCACGGGGGTCTTGCTCTCATCGATATCTTTCGGCACCTTGGTCTTGTCCTTGCTTGAAGGGGCATACTTAGGAAACCAAGTAATAGGGTCCACACCCTAGGCTTCAATCTCCTCCACTTCAACTCCCACATCCTACTCATCCGTCAGGATGTCTTAAATTTCTTTCTCCTCCAGCTCCAAATTTATGGCTTTTCCCTTCTCCTGTGCGATGGGCTTGTGTGGGTTTCTTCGCGGCGATGCGTGCACCAGTATTGCAGGTTGCTTTCCCCTTTTATTCTTCATGGTTTCTTTGGTAGGGGTGGGCTTTAGTCTCAGAATTCTTGGCGATTTAGGGACTTCGGCTAACACCTCAACAACCACTGGAGCAACTACTTCTACCTCTATCTCAACTTCCAGCACTGATTCCTCTACTTCAATATCTATAGCTTCCGTGGGCGCCGACATAACACTTTCTAACAATGCACGTGACGTCTCTGGTAAGTTTGCAAACGCTGGAGTTGCTTTCAAAGCCTCGAAGAATTCTCGGTTCATGTGTGCATGAGAGCTCAACAACTCAATTCTCAAAATGCCAAGTGTTTTTTGCTTGACAGCCACTTGTAATTTATAGAGAATTTTGAATTCAAATCTGACCGTTCCCCCCAAATTCGGTTCATTAATGTCGGATTTGTGCCAGATATTCGGGTCTCACCCATAAATTTCATCTTAAATGTTGGATGCCTACTCCATTTGGCCACATTTCTACCGTCAATCAGGAACAGTGACTTTAACGGTCACTTTTCGGCCGACCTGCGTGATTTCTCCCTAGGTAGTGCAACTCCCTTCGTGCTTCCACGAACCTTGTGACACTTCCTTACTTCAAACAATCCTCCAATCGCGCAGTTCCCCAAGTCGGGCAGTGTAGTTTATAGTCCCGCGCCTCCTTTTAGCTGCTTGGAGTGCTAAGACTGTGGTACCTTCATAGATTCACATGGCTGGACCACCGTGTATGGCTTCAAGTGACTACCATTCACCTTTCCTAGGAAGGGATCTCCATTCAATTTGACCAGCTATACTTCTACTTCGTCGGTAATCTCCTTAATGACATAGGGCCCTAACCAGTTCATTCTAAATTTCCCTGGAAATTTATCAAACTTGTTGTCATATAACAAAACTAGGTAGTTTACCTTAAAGGTGCGCAACATAATGTGCCTATCATGCCATGATTTTTCGCATTGCTTTTGGACCTATTGGTGAAATCTAGCTGGAAATCTCTCTTCCTCAAGCTCATCCAATTGTGCGAGCCTTTCCTCTAGGGCTCCGCGATGTGTCATACCCGTAAGTGCCGCTATGCGCAAACTAGGCATGATGTATTCCATGGGCGCTTCAACACCATAGACAAGCCGAAAGGGTGTTTGTCTAGTCAACTTACATGTTGTCTGATAGGCCCATAGTACTGCAGGTATGTGTAGGTCCCAATCACTTCACTGAGCATTGCAAACCTTGGTCAGCGCTTTCTTTAGCACTTTATTGAATTCTTCCACCGTCCCATTAGCTTGGGGGTGATAAGGTGTGATCTTCTAGTGATATACCTGGAATTCCTCTGTTAGCGCACTAATCGTCTCATTCTGAAAGTGCGTACCACAATCACTCATCAAAATCTTTTGGCAGCCAAATCGCATCAGTACATACTCAAAAAGGAACTTTGCAGTAGTCGCGCCTGTGCAATCCTTCACATGTTGTGCCTCTGCCCAACGAGTCAAATAATCCATCGCAGTGATAATGTACCTTGCTCCCATCTTTCCTTGGGGCTCGATGGGTCCCAAAAAATCTATCGCCCATTTCTTGAAGGGTTGTAATGTCATCTATGGAGTTAGAGGCATCTCATCCCTCCACGATGGCTTGCCAGTCCTTTGACACACATCACATGATTTGCAGTAAGCTTTTGAATTTTGATGGAGAGTTGGCCACCACAAACCTGCATGTAGAATCTTCTATGCAGTCACTCTCCCTGTATAATGTCCTCCAGCGGTGCCTCATGAGCATCCGCGAGGACGTTGCTTCTTTCAAACTCGAGTACATATCGTCGCAATATCTTATCAGGCCCCATTTTGGACAGATGCCCAGCAATGACAAAAAAATATACCACGTGCACCACTAACTCCTCCTTCTGTTGGAAGATGTATTCCTTTGGTGTAGTTCGTATTGTCAGAAAGTTTATTATATCCTCAAAATGACCATCTGTGATGCATACTGCAAATAGTTGTGTGTTAGGTAGTCCTTCTTCCAAATTAGTGGGCTCTTCCCCTATTTCGATGCGCGACAGATGGTCTGGTCCCACGTTTAGTCATCCATGCTTCACAATAACTTCAAAATCATATTCCTGAAACAATAACAACCACTTGTAGATTCTCCCCCCAAACATTGGTTTATTGACCAGGTACTTCAGTGCGGAGTGGTCCATATACATCTTAAAATGGCCTCATAGCAAGCAGTGTCTAAATTTCTGAAGCGTGTATACCATAGCTAACCCTTCACACTCGGTCGTGTAATAGGTTTTCTTTGACTTGGATAACCTTATGCTTGCAAACATGATAGGATGGTCCAAGTCTCCTCCTCCAGCCTGTGTCAGTATTACTCCCAGCACTATACATGATGCGTCGACATGTACATGAAATTCCTTCTTCCAATCCGGGAAGACTAGAATCGGCACAGTGACCATATTTTCTTTCAATACATCCAAGCTTCTCTTACAGTCCTCATTCCAGCATAATGTGACATCCTTCTTCAATAACTTCTCAAAGGTGCAGTGATCTGAGCATTTCCTTTGATAAACTTTCTGTAATATCCGGTATGTCCTATGGTAGTGCGCAATTGTTTCACACTCCTTGGCGCTTCGAAGTTTAGTATCATTGTGATCTTCACGGGATCTACCATCAGGCCCTCCCTAAAAACCACATGACCTAGCAAGGTCCCGAAAGGAACACAAAATAGGCACTTCTTCAGATTGAGCGCGATCTGGTATCTTCGAAAAGTATCTAGCATCAGGCGTAAACTGGTGACATGGAGTTTCATCAGCCGAAATACAGTCCAATCATCAAAGTATACTTAAAAGAACTTATGAATAAATTCCTTGAATGTTGCAAGGACTACATGCGAGAAAATTGTAGGCGCATTATTTAATCCTAAAGGCACGATGGTGTATTGAAAACACCCCCACTCAATCGCGAAGGTCATCTTGCTCCTATCCTTCGGTGCGATTTTGATGATGGTACCCAGAGAACACATCAGTGAAAGAATATGCTTCCTGGCCACCTACATTGTCCAACACTTCATTAGTGAATGGAGTCGGGAAAGGATCATGTACGCAAGCGTCATTCAAGTTTTTGAGATCCACGCATATCCTTATTTCATCCTTTTGCTTCTTCTCCTGTACCACCATTGGGCTTAGCTAGTCATATTCTTGCATAGGCTCAATGATGCCTGCCACAATCATCTTGTCTAGTTCTAAGTGGACCTTCTCCTTATACTTCGGATTGAGATGGTAAGGTCTTTGCTTAACCGACTTTGCATCGGGCTTCAACTTGATCTTCATAACACCCAGGTCCCTGATTATCCCCTTTAGATCCATAAACTTGGTAGGGAATAAATCTTGGTATTCACAGAGCAATTCAACAACCTTATCCACATCGTGTCATCCCAGTAATCTCTAATCTTTGCAAATTTGGGCTCTGCCTCTATACCAATGTTTACTTGTTTCGTTTTTAGCGGCACGGTTATATCAAGATTCTCAATCTGTGGTCCTTCAACCTCGCGGTGACGTTCTGTTTGAGGGATGTTAATCTTTCACGGATCCTCATCTTCTTCTTCAACAGTTACATTATAGCATTCCAGTGCATGACTCAGCTGAGTAGTCCAATAAGGCTAAATCAGGTCCAAAGGATCCTGCGGTATCCTAAAGATTGCTTCTTTTACCTCTTGTAGTGCCTTGTTAATACAGTCAAACCTGTCTTCAAAGTTGAATGTCATTATGAATCCTTCGCACAAAATATCCCATTCACCTGTACCATGGTGAAGCTTTGTCTCTACGTACTAGTTCATAGGGACGATGTCCATGGTGTGACAGAACAAGTGCACCCATTTAGGTTGGGGCTTCTCTCCATAAGCCTGAGTCCATTTGGCCAAGTGCGCACGTGGATCATCCTGCACATAATACTTATCTGTCATTCGTACTTTCGACTTCCCAAAGTGTTTTCTCATCATCCTCCTACATTCGTGCCAATCATCAAAGCTTCCCTTGTGTGTACCCCACCATCTTGCGGGTGTAGTGCGCAGTGCCCAGTCCAATGCTAGGAAGCGCTTCTTTTCTGGTACCTCCCTCTCAAATGCATCCAAAAAAATATCTACATAATTCAGGCCATCATAAGTGGGTAGATTTCTTAGCTCTGACGACACACAATGCAACAAATAGGTCATCATGTTACAATTCAGTGTAGTTACCTCATGTAACTGATTCTGCCAGTGCTCTAATTCTTCATCCGAGTCTAAGGTGCAGGAATTCTTGCGATCCCATGTAATTCGTCCATCCATTATCAGATTCACCCAATCTTGGTCTCACATTGTTATATTGTAGATACAGTCTAGATCATCGTCGCTCTCATAATCACAGACTGGTTCAGTGTAGTGCGATCCTTCAGCAGGATCTAGGGTTACTATTATGCAAAGTGATTTCTTCTCAAATATCATTTTTGGCTTCTTTAGGTTGATTACCCCATTCATATCAGTAGCCCAATCAATGCCAAGGGGCGCAGGATAGGGGTTGCTATCATCCAGAATTTCTATTACTTCAAAGTTAGCCAGTGCGATCACACCATGGGGATGATATTCTGTTAGTTCACCATCTTTAGCTGAATCGGAGACCACTGTAGCGCGAGTCTCCCCATCTGTTCCCAAGTCTGCTTCGGTAGGACGTTCATGTCTGACCCCTAATCCAAAATAGCCTAATCCATTTCATACTCTCTTATTTGCGCGGTCAGTCTCATTTCCCATCCCGTCCTTGTTTCATGCTTACCAATCTTTCGTACTACGTGAGACCCACCTAGAGTTTTTCCAGCGCATCTATTTATGAGCTCCTGTAACCCCTTCATAGCCTTGCTATCACACAGTAACTTCATGCAGGTCTCCAGGAAGGTTGTAAGCATAGAAGGGTCCATCTCTTGATTAGGCTTATCCTTGCTCCCTAAGGTGGAGGCCTTAGCGAAGCTCTTCTTCGCTTCCATGAATGTTTCACGTGTGCGCTCCAAATCGAATTTATCCTCCTTCGCCGGAACTTTATGAAACCATGTGTTATCTTCGGGTTGTTTCCCCTTGTCATCCCTTGTTGTGATTCCACTTCAGAGCACTATATTCACATTCGGGTCCTCTTTGCGTGGCTCAAACCTCATCATCTACAGGTTTTGAGTCGGCTGAGGTGGTAGCGCCCCTTTGTCACATACCCTTTCTATCAGCATAGGACAATCTTCCATTTCATGATCAAACAGAGTGCAATATTTGCATGATGGACATGTTGGGTTAGTGCAATCGCGGGCATAGTGTTTCGTTCCCCCACAATTGTAGCAGATCAGCTATCCTCAGACTTTTCCAGGTCCTCCTCTGCCTTGGCCTCCTCCTCGCCCCTGAAACCTTGTTTGCGCCATCTCCGCGCTCTGGTCAGGGGGCCGTGTTTCTGCCTAAACCCTACAGGCGGGAGTCCTGTCCATCATTAGTTCATAGCTTCTACAATTACACTCATCATGCCTTGCTAACCTACAGAATTTGCAGAATAGTTGTTTCGGTGTCTGTACAAACTTTTGCAGCAAATGACAGTGATCCGTGCCATTTTTTCCTACTACTTGACATATAGAACACCACAATGCAGGCCCTGCACTCGGTCCTGCTTGAGCTTCCGACCTCAAAGGCCTCAGTCCTCCTCCCACAGTGTAGTTCACAAAGACCGGGCAATTGTCTTTGTCATGCCCCTGACCCTTGCATTCCAGGCACCATACCTCTTCACGCACCTCTAGTCAAACTATTTTGTATTGCATCAAGATTTGCATCTCGAGGCAAAGATTTTTCAACTGCGCATGGATCTGCTGAACCCCCAGAGTTGGATCTTGCATCGGCATTTCATGCAGTCTCATTACAATATCTAAGGCCTCTCCCTGAGTCATTATCTTCTATTGCGATAGCGCAACCCTTCGGTGTGGTAGGATCGAAGCCACAAACCACTCGCGATGTTGTCCGTCTATTAAGTTCATGTCAACTTCGCTTATTTTACACTTCAACCTCTAATCTAATTCCCAAGGTGTCTTACCTAGTTGCATCACGATTTACTTCAACCCCACAATAGACTGTGCTTCAAATGTAGGCCTATTAATGTCTTTGTTCAGTGCGGTTTGGATGTCTTCCATTCTAGTATTTAGGTTATCATTAGAGTACTAGATGTACCAGGTTAGCATGCGATCATGCAACGCACTAACCAGTGTTTCCTTTTTCATGTGATTATCTGTAATTCCTTGAGCTTCCCATACATCTTTCACGACGAACCAAAACTCGTCCGAGTCCTCATTTCCCAAGCCTTTGAACAAAGGCAACTTTACTGAATTTTCCATATTGAATTGCGGTGGAGGCGGAGGTGGTTGAAGTCGTAGGTGATGGTGACGAAGTTGGAGGTGGTGTGGGTGGAGGTGGTAGTTGCAGGAATCCTTGTCTTATTGATCCGAATTAGATCCTTAAAACAATATTATAGTTTCCTGAACTTTGTAAAAACTCATGCCGAAATTTCAAAGTCTTATGAATGTCAAAGCTTATCAGAAATAACCTCTAAACAATGGCAGTTTGTGGTCAGCATATGAATGTCAAAGCTTATCAGAAATAACCTCTAAACAATGGCAGTTTGTGGTCAGCACGGAGCAACGAGGATCCTTGGTCAAAGAGCGTAGACCATTGGCCCATGTTAACCACGCGCTGGCACAAATTGACAAACGGGAGGTCAAATATAGATGCAGGGGTTGTTTCTCATACACGATTAGCGCTAAAGTGCTAATCACGTATCACAGGGTGTCCCCCTCAGTGAAGGAAAGCCCCTAAGTGCTCAATCACAAGGAAAGCATAAAACTGTACAGAAACCACTGATTCCATCAGAAGGCGGGTCCCACACTAAAACTGGCAGGATATTGGAAGGGCTTCAAGTGGTAAGCGGGTTCGACTGAGTCCCGCCCGATGCCATACACTGGGTGACACGCGTCCGATGGATGAGAGAGAAAATCGGTCACATCAAACGGGTAAAAGTCATGCTACTTACCTGCCCGATATGGACGGAGATCGTAAGATTTGGAGGCTCCAGATCAATGGTGGAGAAATTATCCAATGGATGACTGGATTCGATGGGGAAATAGGCTGAGCTGCATAAGATTTGAGGTCCGACATGACCGATGAGTTCGCAGAGGAATCAGTTTAGAAGGAAGTCTTGGAGCAACGAAAATAATGACTGTTCAAAGAGAACTAACACTCAGTTCATGAGGAAACAGATGGCCACCTCTCTGTGAAGCGTTACGCAGTGATGATGATGTAGAGTAAAGGAATTCAAGCGAACATAGGCAAGAGATCCAAAGAGCTGGGAAGCGAAAATGAATAGTCAGGAAGTGGATTGGCTTTAAGCCATGAACAAACAAAGAGTAAGATAAGGCAGAGAGAAAGGAAGAAATCGAGAAGACAAACGGAGAAGCAGTGACAAGAGTTAGTTATACGAAGCTAGCTAAGAATAGAGAGTAGAAGCCGAGCTAACCTGAAGGCAACATCGAGCCAAACAAAGCCAGAGAGAGTCAGAGAGTCTGTGTACTTCAGAAGGCTTAAGAGGTTCAAGCAATCTCCTCGACATAGGCCTATCATGCTACTGTGACCCTTAGAGGTTGAGTTCAGTAAGGAGAGTCTGTGTACTTGTAGTGTCCTATCTAGGGGGGCTAGATTGGTCTAAATTAATTGTCAACCCAGGGTGCGTTTACTTAGAGGCGTGTGCCTAAAATATATAAGCATAAAGGATCTACTTTAAATCTATGACTCCTAAGTTACAGTGCTGAGATTAAATCTATTGTTAAACTAACTAAGCATTAAATCATGTGCTATTAACAACTAAAATGCAATTCCTATCATGCTGTATATGATTATCTTGAAAGGCTCGGTCCCCTTACAGAGACATCAACATGCAACCCTTGTTCAATATCATTCAGCAAGAATACTTAAAGAATGCATGTAAAAGCAAATTCATAACCATTATCCATATCAGTGTTTTATACACAACTCTGAGATTAAATCCTTTACGGGATTCAATTCATAATCCAAGAGAGGGTTATTCAACACATGTACAGACATTGAGTTAATGCATTCATCACTGCAATCAAATCTTCAAACACATATATAATTCGCATGCGTTTCATTCAATTGAATTGACTGTAAATTAAATCAAAACTACACTATGAATGTAATGCAAATATAAACAGAGTATAAGCATAAGCAAAATGTAAACACAAACGAAATTTATGATCGGTCTACCACATACGCAGGGCCCGTCCACGTCTTTGGTACACCGATGATTACACCATGATCACGATATTAAAACAAGTATGCAATATATTAGATTGAAAAACCAGAGGTTCTGTTCAAAACGTAACTGTAATATCAAACGATGGTATGAGTATGTGTATGTAACCGATCACAGGTCTCGGCCTTGTCTTTTAATTACATAATTACATCCCTTGAAAAATGGATGCTTATCCATAGCAGCTGTTGCTGCGTTTGGTAAATCAAAACACGGATATATTCCTAATTGTCTTATGCATAAAATCAAAAATCAAAATAGGAAACAACTTAAAAAGCGAATGGACAAAAACTGAATGCTGTTGCTGCCTTTTGTGCCGACATGCTAGGGTTGACTAAGCGTTGACCGTGCAGATAGGAGGAATGTTTCTAATGCGGAATAGGTGCTTGTCCATGTTTGGACATTCCTCTTTTCGTCCATGCCTTCCGCTCCTACCTAGCTGCCATGCCACATGTCACATAATAAACCATTTACAGGTTGTTAAGACTTCCTGTAGTGATTTAGGCCTAAAATCCTAATTTGTCAACACAAACCCCTAAATCAATTAATATGCATGTCAGCAACTATAAACTATTAAATTAATTAAATTCTAAGGCATTTGAGGAATGGATGATGAGAAAAAGGTAGGAAATGGTCAT
>APFE031483934.1:67944-95153 GCA_000404065.3 Pinus taeda | reverse complement strand
CCATGTTTGGACATTCCTCTTTTCGTCCATGCCTTCCGCTCCTACCTAGCTGCCATGCCACATGTCACATAATAAACCATTTATAGGTTGTTAAGACTTCCTGTAGTGATTTAGGCCTAAAATCCTAATTTGTCAACACAAAACCCCTAAATCAATTAATATGCATGCCAACAACTATAAACTATTAAATTAATTAAATTCTAAGGCATTTGAGGAATGGATGATGAGAAAAAGGTAGGAAATGGTCATGTTTTGGAATGGGAAAAAGGGCTTAGAATGGTACCAACAGTACTCCAGTCCTACTGACTCATATCTTTTTAAGTGAGATAGTTTGGGTTCATTGTTGTAAAGCACTGGTCGAAACCATAATAGAGAGGCCCCCACTAAAGGATGGACCAAGAGACGTAACCCAGGAGCATTAGGTGAACTCCTTATTAAACTTGTTTTGTTTACCTATTTGTCTGTTATGTTTTTCTTGGATTGCCTCAGTGTCTATGTATTCTAGCAATCTTATCGATATGTTGCATAAGTAACTTAGGCACATCCATGCACATGAGTCTGCAAAACCTTCATTAATTCTATGAGATCATTTACAACTGATTTCAAATCAAGTGGTATCAGAGCAAGAGGTTGTTAAGGTTAGACAAGCTTGTGCTGGATTTTGTTATTGAATGCTAACTAGATCAAAGCTTAAATTAGGAGAAGGAGAGTTGGTTGAAACTAACTCGAAAATTGGAAGAGTCTATTCCAAGAGGAAAATTTCAAAAGAAAATTCCTTGGAATCAGATTCCCATTTCATGGATAGTTTTACGACTCTAAAGTCAATGGTGGAGGAAATGTATAGGGACTTTAGGAAACATAGATATTAAGATTCATCAAGCTCCAAACAATACAAAGGAGTAGAAGAATCTCTCCTCCATGAAAACTCTAAAGGAAAATGGAAAGAAGAAAAATTTATCACACCTCCTAATAGCCCTAAAAGTAAAAAGAAGACATCCTTGATTAAATTAGATGTTAAATTTGATTTACCAATATATGATGGAAAGTTGAATGCAGAGAAGCTGGATAATTGGATTACACAGATTGATGTTGATTGTAGAGTGCAAAGCATTGACTCAGACAAGAGTAAGATTCAGCTGGCCAGCTTACGCCTTGGAGGCACTGCCTTGGTATGGTGGGAAGGCAGGACACAAGTTGACATGAAGAAACATGGTAAGATTCTTTCTGTCTGGAGTGAATTTGTTTCTGCAATCAAAAATAAATTCTATTCACTAGCTTACATGCAGCAAGCCATGATGAGCTGGCAAACTCTTCGCTAATTGAAAGGGAAAAGTGTACAAGGTTACACCCAAGAATTTAGGAAAAGAGCTTTGATTCTAGGAATATCATTAGACTCACCTGAGACTCTGTTGAAGTACATAGGTGGTCTACACAGCTACATGAGGCACACTATCCTCATGTTTAATCCCACTAGTATAAATGAGGTGTCTGTTCAGGCTACGCATCTAGAAGCTAGAGGTAAGAATGGGAACCTAGAAGTTGGGGGATCATCCCAACCCACTGCAAGCAAAAATAAGGAGAAATGAAAATAGAAATGGAAAGAGAGGAAGACAAACACTATATAGAAAAGCAGGTCTTCATGCACTCACTGTAAGCAGGATGGGCATGATGATGAGTACTGTTGGATTCTGCATCCGGAGCTGAAACCTAAGAAGTTTGAGGGCAAGAAAAAGAAGGCTGCTGCAACTAATCAAAGTATTTGGGGCCAGACTCAAGAGATGAAGCAACAATCGCTGCCATAGGTATAAAAGGTAAAAATTCTAAAACATCTACTAGTAATTCTGCACAATCTACTAATAATGAAGAAAATGAGAGAAAAAGGCATGAGCTTTTGCATATTCGAGTTATTTCCAATCATCAAAAGATTGATAATTTGTTTGATAGTGGCTTACAAGTAAATTTAATATTTGAAGCAATTGTAAAGAAATTAGGATTACTAACCACACCTCACAAGAAACCATATCCATTAGGTTGGCTATGTGATAAAGCAAATCCACAAGTGACTATACAATGTAAACTTAAGTTTTCTTTTGGGTCAACACTTGTAGATGAGGTTGAGTTAGATATAGTTCCTTTGGATAAATGTGGAATTGTTTTAGGAAGTCCTTACTTGTATGATAGAAAGGCTATTTTCTATAGAGTTGAGAACAAGTATCTACTCGTTAAAGATGGAATCAAATATATTGTAAGAGCTCATAAGCTTAAGAATAATTATACTCTCATAAACTCAGGGCAGATGAAATGAATTATAAATTCATGCAAACAATTTTTACTAATGGTTGTAAAGGAAAAGAAACCTAACAAACCAATGTATTTGAGTGCTATGATGCTAAACAACAAGATGATTTAGAAAAAGTTGTTTTAGAATATGATATATTGTTTCAAGAACCTAAAGGTCTCCCACCCAAAAAGGAAATAGTACATGATATTAATTTGCAGCAAGATGCTCCATTTCCTAACATTGGAATGTACAGGTTATCCACTTTAGAGAATGCAGAAATCAAGAAGCAGGTATAGGAGTTTCTCGAGAAGGGGTTCATTAGATGTAGCACGTCACCATGTGGGTTTCCAATTGTCTTGGTGAGAAAGAAATATGGCTCGTGGAGAATGTGCATTGATTACCGAGAACTAAATAAGATAATGATAAAAAAATCGTTATCCCCTTCCTCGCATAGATGATCTATTAGATCAATTGAAAGAAGTTGTTTACTTTTCCAAGTTAGACTTGCACGATGGATATCATCAGGTTAGAGTTGCAGAGCAAGATGCATGGAAGACCGCTTTCAAACAAAACAGGCATTGTATGAGTGGTTGGTTATGCCTTTTGGCCTAACTAATGCTCCTGCTACTTTCATGAGAGTAATGAATGATGTACTCAAACCTTTTCTTGATGATTTTGTTATTGTATATTTGGATGACATTCTTATATTCAGAAAAACATGGGAAGAACATTTAAAGCATGTTAAGCAGACCCTAGATGTTTTTAAAAGAGAAAATATTTATTTTAAACTCTCCAAATGTGAATTTGGCAAAACATCTTTGAATTATTTGGAACATATAGTATGGGGTGCTGAATTGAAGATGGATTCCTCTAAGGTTGCAGTCATTGTGAATTGGCCTAAACCCAAATCTGCCACAGAAGTTAGAAGCTTCTGAGGAGCAACACAATATTGGAGAAAGTTTATTTCTAAATTTTCCTTAATTGCAGCTCCCTTACATGCTTCTTACATGCTTTAATAGGATTGAACAAGGTGTTTCAGTGGGGAGGTAAACAACAGAAATCCTTTGACACCTTGAAAGAAAAGATTAGTACAACACCAGTACTAGCACTGTCCGATCTTCAAAGACCATTTGAGATTCAAACGGATGCTAGTGACTATGCCATGGGAGTAGTGTTGATACAACATGGTAAACCCATATGTTATCATTAAGAGACATTTAATTCTGCAGTAGTTAACTATCCCACATATGATAAAGAATTATATGCATTAGTACTGAGTGTGAAAAAGTGGAAACATTACGTAATGGGCAAAGAGACGGTTATACATATTGATCATCAACCACTTCAATATCTACACTCCCAAACTAAGTTGCAACAATCAAGGCATTATAGATGGATGGGTTTTCTACAACAATTTCATTTAGTCATCAGATATAAAAAGGGCATACACAATAAAGTTGCAGATATGTTGTCTAGACCAATTATAAATGCATCTAATATACTTAAGCATAATTCAGTATTGCATGAGAGCTACATTGAATAATATGCTCAAGATATAGATTTTAAAGATGTATATGCAACTTTAAGTCAAGGAAAACGAGTAGAAGAATTGGATTATCATGTTAAGGACTGACTCTTGTATCATTTTGGGAAGCTATGCATTCCACAAACAGAAAGAGTAAAGTTAATTCGAGAAGCACACACTTATCTAATATCAGGTCACTTTGGTGTAAGTAAAACAGTTGCACAGCTGCAAAGATTTTGTTATTGGCCTAAAATGAATGAGACAGTTTCTAGATATGTAAGGGGTGTACTATGTGTGCAAAAAGCAAGCCCAACAATAGAAAACTAGGCTTGTACACTCCACTACCAGTACCTTCCCATCCTTGGGAAAGTGTTTCCATGGATTTTGTTGGGGGGTTGCCCAAATCTAGAAAAGGTCATGACTATATATATGTTGTTGTGGATAGGTTCAGTAAAATGTGTATTCTAATACCATTTAACAAATAGATTACAATTGAACAAACAGCCAAGTCGTTCTTCCAACATGTATGGGTTCATTTTGGATTACCCACTTCCATTGTATCTGATCGAGATTCCCGTTTTGTGGGAAGTTTTGGCCGAGTCTGTGGGAACTGATGGACACCAAACTGAAGAAGGCCACAACCTTTCATCCATAAAAAATTGGCCAAACAGAAGTGGTCAACAAGACAGTCATCCAGTTGCTCAGAGGCTATTGCAGCAAGCATCCCAAACTTTGGGATGACCATTTATGTTACATGTAGCATGCTTACAACCGAGCCAAACATTCTTCCACATAGAGATCTCCTTTTGAGACCTGTTTAGGTTTCACACCAAGGTATCCCTTGGATTTTGTCTTTGGTAAAGACATAGTAGTTGATGGACACAATGATGTGGACAAGGCAGCCAATTTCATTGAACAAATCCAAGAGATTCACCAGGCAGTACAGGAACAACTGGAAAAGAGCCAAGCCAAATACAAGGCAAGGCATGAGAAGTAACGAATGGAGCATAGTTTTCAAGTTGTTGACCAAGTCTTGCTATATATCAGCAAAGACAGAATGCAAGGTGAAGGTAAGAAGATGAAGCCAATAAGGTATGGACCTCTCAAGATACTTGAGAAAATTGGTGAGAATGTTTTTCACCTTGATTTACCAGCTTACATGCACATCTACTCAGTCGTTAATGCAGAAATATTGAGACTATTTGAACCTTCATTAATTGAATATCCCGAAGAGCAGAGTCAATTGCCTCCTATTGATGATTTATTACCTGAATATCTAAATGAATTGCAGGAAGACACAGTGCTGGACTAGAAGGTGAGGACAACATGTAGGGGAGAGGTTGAGTACCTCATGATTGGACTCAAGGGGTCAAAGCCAAGCAATGCAAAATGGATAGAGATTGGACAAGTGAGACAACTATACCCTCACTTAGTCAATGCTTGCAAACCAACTTTTGGTGGTCCAAAAGATTTTCAGTGGGAAGGCCATGATCCGAATCAAATCCTTAAAACACTCTTACAGTTTCCTAAACTCTGTAAAAACTCATGCCGAAATTTCAAAGTCTTATGAATGTCGAAGCTTATCAGAAATAACCTCTAAACAATGGCAGTTTGTGGTCAGCACCGAGCAACGAGGACCCTCGGTCAAGGGGCGCAGACCGTTGGCCCATGGTAACCACGCGCTGGCACAAATTGAAAAACATGAGGTCAAATCTAGACCCAAGGGTAGTTTCTGTCCCCCTCAGTGAAGGAAAGCTCCTAAGCATTCGGTCACGAGGAAAGCATAAAACTGTACGGAAATTGCTGATTCTGTCAAAAGGTGGGTCCCACACTAAAACTAGTAGGGCATTGGAAAGTCTTCAAGCAATAAGAGGATTCGACTGAGTCCCGCCCAATGCCATACACTGGGTGACACGCATCTGGCGGATGAGAGAGAAAACTGCTCACATCAGATGGGTAAAAGTCATGCTACTTACCCGCCGGATATGGACAGAGATCGTAGGATTTGGAGGCTCCAAATCAACGACGAAGAAATGATCCAATGGATGATTGGATTCGACGGGGAAATAGGCTGAGCCGCATAAGATTTGAGGTCCATCATGACTGATGAGTTGGTAGAGGAATTAGTTTTACGGGCAATATTGGAGCAATGAAAATAATGACTGTTCAAAGAGAATTGACACTTAGTTCATGAGGAAACAGGTGGCCACCTCTTTGTGAAGCGTTACATAGTGACGATGACGCAGAGTAGAGGAATTCAAGTGGAGAGAGGTAGGAGATCCAGAGGGCCGGGAAGCAGAAATGAACAGTTAGGAAGTGGATTGGCTTTAAGCCACGAACAAATAGAGAGTAAGATAGGGCAGAGAGAAAGGTACAAACCAAGAAGACAAACAGAGAAGCAGTGACAAGAGATAGTTATATGAAGCTAGCTGAAAACAGAGAGTAGAAGCCTAGCTGAACTGAAGACAACATTGAGCCAGACAGAGCCAGAGAGAGTCAGAGAGTTTGTGTACTCTAGAAGGCTTGAGAGGTTCAAGCAAACTCATCGACATAGGCCTGTCATGCTACTGTGACCCTTAGAGGTCGAGTTCAGTAAGGAGAGTTTGTGTACTCTAGTCCTACTGACTCATATCTGTTTAAGTGAGACTCAGTTTGGGTTCAATGTTGTGAAACACTACTCGAAACCATAATAGAGAGGCCCCCACTGAAGGTTGGACCAAGAGACGTAGCCCAGGAGAATTGGGTGAGCTCCTTATTAAACTTGTTTTGTTTACATGTTTATCTGTTATGTTTTTCTCTGATTGCCTCAGTGTCTATGTATTCTAGAAATCTTATCGATCCGTTGCATAAGTAACTTAGGCGCATCCATGCACATGAGTCTGTAATACCTTCATTAATTCTTTGAGATCATTTACGAGTGATTTCATATTACTTATTACCTGAATAGCACTTCATGGAGAAACCTACATTATCTCTTCTTTGTCACCTCGCGGAGGTGAAACCAATGGACTATATTCAAGACCCTTTCTTCCTTTGTTCCTGTAAGTTTTTCTGCTTTGTGTAGCTCCAAACATCAAGATAGCTGCATAACCTTCTTTTCGAAAAATAACATTTTAATCTAGGTATTCAAAGATTTCAAGTATTTACCTCACGGACCTTTGAAAAAGCGTCACTCCGCCTTGCTGTAGCTGACTGAGGTATTGATTGTGAATTCAGTTACAAATCCTCTTATGACGTGATCAAGCCAATGATCAATAGTGTAGGCGATCTTACTCTCAGATGCTTCCAATCTTTGTACTAGCTTCGAGATCCAAACAATAAGATTTTCAAGTCTCCACCTTTCTTGGCTATCTGCTAGCTTCGCAATCCACTCATATAGCTCAACTAGAAAGGAGAAAAAAAAAGATCTATTGGATCTTCTTATATAGGTACCTATCCAGCCACTGTTCCTTTGTCAATCATGGGTTTCTGTTCTCTTGCACCACGAATTTGTAGATTTTCCTATCGAACCAATCTCTGATCTCTTTCTTAGTTGGATTCTATTGATACGACATTAGACATCTCTTATGGAGATTTCAGTCCCTTCAACGGAACCATTTGTTGGCTTGTTGGGGCCTAACCCAGGTTCAACGTTAGTTAGGAAAACAAATCTCTACACTACTGGCCCTTTTAGCTTCAGCCCGCGGAGCACGGACTGAAGTCTCACTTGAAGTAGTATGGGGGAATGTTGGAACCAAGTTTCTGCACCCAAAGGTGGTCGTGATGTCAATTTATTTCTTCTATTCCTGATTTCATGCAAGTCACTTAGTTTTAGGGCTTGTCAGACTAGTCGTTTATTCTTCCCTTCAGTACCTCCGTGAAAAGGTACGATTAACCTTCCCGTAGCCCTGACCCGTGGCTCAAGTAATTTCGTGCTGCTAGGGCAGTGTATCATGGAGATTCCCAAACTAGTTTAAGTGTCTTACTTATCTTATTAAACAATCATGGTTAGCACCGTGTAAACAGATGTTCTTACTTTTTTTCACTTAACGAACGTAATTACATACATTCGCGCATCATATAAGTATTATAAATGAAGTTCATACATAACATGTCAAGATGCAGTAATAGGAAACAAAGACACAAAATTGGTAAAATGTTTCTCTTCATTGATATCTTCAGATGATTACAGACTCTATCCGCCCTGCGCACACAACTGTAGGGGTCTGTGCACTCATCTGTGGACTTCCACCCTAGGCCTCTGCGCATTTAGCTGGAGAGCCTTTTCTTACGCTAGGACCCGAAACTTTAGACTTCTTACTTCAAAGCTATGACTATCTTCACCACTATTGAACTACTTAGAGCTTACTTACTTAGCTCTTTTTATACAATCCCATGGTCCATGGACCATGGGTAGATATTTTACAGCCAACTTTACTTTACAAAAATAAGGGCGGACAACCCTTTATGACTCATGACAACTTCGCGCTCTGTGACCACAAAATGCAGAGTCTTTGCAAGTTTATTACAAAATTCGACCCAAAAAATGGTATTTTAGCCCCAAATTTGTCCTTGGGGGATCTCGTTCCCAACACTCCCTTCACAAGAAATGTATTTGAGAATGTGATAACTCACCTCATTCCAAGAATGTGGAAGGATCTCCCTTCTAACCCCATTTTTGTTGTCAATTAGCTCTTCATCATCTAGGAAAAATGTTTTCTTAGAAAAAGTGTTGCTAGCCTTATCCTCCTTTCTCCATTACACCCATTGAGGAAGTGTGGCGACTCTACTAATCACCGCAGGGTTGATTGTAATTGACAACCCCTTCACCATAGTAGTAGGACTTGTTATAGCTTGAGCGTTGAGTGCCATGGAAAATTTTTGAGCTATATCATCATCATACCCTCTGAGAAATTCAAAGAATCCCAGCAAGTGATGTCTCCTAAATATATCTACCACAGGAGGATGAAGGTGGATCCTAGATGTGTCTTTGGGTTCCCTTCTGTTGAACCTTTCTCCCATTTCTCTTCTTTGGTTAGCTGACTCTAGAAGGTTTTGTAGGCTAGCCTTAGTGTGAGTTTAGGGTGATTGAGAGTTTAGATTTTGTGGAGGATCACTGCAATTTTTACGTGTTCCTATATCCACACAATTTTATTTAAACTTCACAGGACTCTATCTAAACCCCACTCCCACTATAATTACTAGAACATTTAAGACTTGTCATTTTTTTCCTCCCTAGCTATCAAGTCAAAAAGACAAGAGAGATGGGCCACCTACCTTTCACTATGATGCTCTGGATGATGAGAATTGCTGACCAACTAGACCCTAGGAACTCCTTTGCATATTTATGGTGAAATTCCAGTGCTTCCTGGAGCTCCTTGAGTTTCCTTTAGTTTCGTACAACTCTGTTTCTTGTAGGGTGTCCAAAATAAGGTTTGCTT
Organism: Pinus taeda; assembly: GCA_000404065.3. Lineage (NCBI taxonomy): Eukaryota > Viridiplantae > Streptophyta > Pinopsida > Pinales > Pinaceae > Pinus > Pinus taeda. The sequence goes on along the minus strand of APFE031483934.1, from coordinate 85,927 downwards.
CCTCGATAGCTCTCCAAGGTGGTCTTGGTCTCTCCCTGATCTCAAAATGAAAAATTGGTGCATGAAAGTTTGGAGTTTTTTCTAATATGGTTGATTTCTTGGAGCATTGTGTTGGTTGGAATGGTATGTGATTTCCTCATTGGGATTGTTTAATCATTGTTGGTGATCATGCAGTCTCCCATCGTAATTATCACCCACTCTCACATAAATAAATTGACCACCTTTTCTACTAATTCTCCTTGATGTGACATTCTAATGTGGCATGTTGATTGGGAGTTTACATTTTGACCTCGAGCTGAGGGTGGCCAAGTTAACTGACCACCTCCAACTTATAAAAAAATAACTTTTTCACATCCTACACTTTTATCATATCATTACTATGGGAAGATTTTGGATAAGGTGTCATACTTGGGCCTACCTTTGCTAGTCAATGTATGCTAAAGGATGACCTTGATATGCTTCTTGTTTAGGTAAGTGATCTCCTTTGGTCACTTTTTTGTAGATTTCTTCTTGCTGATGTAGTTTTTTTCGTGTTGTTCCCTGCGTGTAGGTGATTTATATCCTTGTTGCTATTGCTAAGCGCTGGATAGGAGTAAAAATTGATGTCGGAGCTCCCTATTTTCATTGGTGTTGAAGGAGAATGCAACTTAGGCTTGTTGAAGTCATAACACAGGCTATTATAGGAAACCCTGTGGCAACCTTTCCTTCATTACTCTTTTTTTTTTTTCACTTAGAGGGAGGTTGGGTGGCAGTGTATGATTTGAGAAATTTTGGTGAAGTAGATGGAGTGATGGATGGGTGAGGCCAATGATGACATGTCCTATGGATTCTCCCTTTTTTATAATTCTTTTTACATTTTCGTGTGTGTTTGTGTTCTTTTTATTTTTTTTTTAATTTTCTGGAAACAAGGACAAGTATGGACATGAGTTGATGTTGGGTGAGAGATGGTGAGGTGTAGGGTCCCTTTTTAAGATAGAATAGGCTTGCATCGTTATTTCCCAATCGAGACCCCTTTCTTGTAGTATTTCAAGACATCATGTAGTACTACAAGATCTTCCTGTAGCAGCTAAAGGCCATCCCGCAGAAAGCTAGAAAATTTCTCAAAAATTGGTTTTTGATGCCTAGAAGTGGAAATGGATGATGGGGACATGGTAGGAATGCATGAAATGAAGTGGATGGAGGATGAATTGAAGTGATTCTTGGCTTGGTGTCCTTAGAACACTGAGACCTTTGTTGTCTTTAAAAACTTGCAAAATCACATAATTTTATTAGTGAGCAAATTTGAGGTCCCTGCCATGACATTTTTCTTTTTTCTTTTTTCTCACTTTTTTTTTGAAAGACACACATGTCACCCCAAAGGAGGTTTTCAACCTGTTTTCCTGCCCTAGGTGCCTCAAGGGTGGTTTTCACCCAAGGATATTTTATTTTCCTTTTTCACTCCTGGGCTACCTCAAGGAGGTTTTCGACCCAAGAGTTAGTCTCAGGTGCCTTATAGAGGTTTTCACCTAGGCCCCTTATTGTGTTTTATTTTTTTTTCTCTTTTTTTCAAAAATAAAAACAATCTTCAATAATTGGGTGTGTTGGAAGCTGAGACACCTCCAATCACATTCACTTCATTACTGATGGTGCTGATGAACTCCTCCCTTGACAAAGGTTTTTTATAGGATTTCAATCTGTATCCATTGACAAGAAAGGGGATACCTTCTTCATCAATGGTCCTTCTTTGCAGAACCCCATTGTCATGGCACTTTTCTATTAGATATGGGCTAGCCACCTAGTCATCAGTTAGCCTTTGAAGTCCTTGAACCTGGAGTCATATAGCAGAGCCCAATCTCTTTCTTGAAAAACTTTGTCCTTGATGTTTTTTTCATACCAAACCTTTTTCTGTACTTGAATAACTTAAGTGTATAGGAGGATCTACATCCCTAATTCTTCCAAACCATTGAGCTAGAGAAACCTCTCTTGTTGTTCCTTTGTAACATCCAAATCCAATTGTGCTTCCATTCTCAAAGTGTTGTACTCAAACACAATGGAAATTAAAGCCTTCTTTCCATAGACCAAGTCATAAGGGGGTTGAACTAGTGGTTGGCTTCTAGGTTGTATTATAGGCCCAAGTGGCCTCTACTAGTTTGTTAGTCCAATAGTTTGCTGCTTCTCACAACCTTGGTGAGGATGCTTTCTAATTCTTTGCTAGTAACCTCTATTGTCCATTGCCCTGAGGATGATAAGAAGTTGACTTCCTGTGTTTGATGTGATTTTTCCTCAACAAATTCTTAATCAGGTGTGATGTGAATTGAGCTCCCATTTAGCGACTAGTTTTATAGGCTACCCAAACTTTTAAAATAAATTCTCCCTTAAGAACTCAACCACTTTATCTTTTGTTTCGACCCTTATAGCCTTGGTCTCAACAAACTTTTTCAAATAATCAGTGCTTGCAATTATGTACTTTTTATGCCCTAATGATGGATCAATGGGCCCAATGAAATCCATGCCCCACTTGTCAAATGGCTCTAGAGTCACTTGAGGTTGCAAAGGCATTTCATTCTTGGGAGTAGGTTTCCCAATTTTATGGAACTGATCACATCGGCTAGTGTATCTTCTTGCATCTTGGTGGAGAGTGGGCCAGTAGTATCCAACTTATAATATCTTGAAGGTTGTCCTCTTGGCTACAAAGTGACCCCCACAAGGCCCATCATGACAGGTCAAAAGGATGTCAAAGAATTCCTCCTCCCTGACACTTCTCCTCAAAATTTGATTTGGGCCTAGCTTGAAGAGGTTGCCCCCAATCCAAGTGAATGGGGCACTCTTTCTTATAATTCTACTTTTTTCCTTGGAGGACAGATTTGGAGGGAATTGTGCAGCCACTAGGTAGTTGGCTATGTGAGCAAACCATGGAGAGAGAATTGAAATAACAAATAAATGATCATTTGGTAGTTGATCATCAAGCATTCCTTCCTCACCTACGACAAAAGCAATTCTAGACAAAAAAATCCGCAACTACATTTTCTCAACCAGGCTTATCAATGATAGTTAGATCAAACTATTGTAATAAAAGAAATCATCTAATTATTTTGGCAGTCACATCAGGATTATTCATCAAATATTTGATAGAAGCATGGTTAGTATGTACAAAGGTCTGTTAACCAGTGATGTAGTGTCTAAAATTGTTCAAGGAATGGACAACAGCTAGGAGCTCCTTTTTAGTCACAGTATAGTTCAATTAAGCCTTGGACATATTTTTTCTAATGAAGTAAATGGAATAAGGAAACTTGTCATCTATCTAACCTAGAGATGATACTATAGCTTTGTCAAATGCATCAATATGGATGTGGAAAGGAAAATCCCAATTTGGGCCTCAGAGTATGGGTGTAGTAGTCAACATGTTCTTTAAGGTTTCTAGGGCCCCTTGGCAACTTTCTAGCCAACAAAATTTAGAGTCCTTGGCCAGTAATTCAAACAATGGTGAGGCTAATTTTATGAAGTCCTTTATTAATCTCGTATAGTATCCAGCTAAGCCCAAGAAACTTCTGGCATTCCTCTTCTTCTGAGGAGTAGGGACCCTCATTATGATAGCAATTTTATTTGGGTCCACTTGTAGTCCTTCCTGGGATATTGAGTGACCTAGAATAATCCATACATTCATCAAGAACTCACACGTCTCAGGACTAAGGGATATGTTTATTTCAATGCACTTATTTAATACTTTCCCCACGTTAGAGAGAGCCTCCAGTAAATCACACCCATAGGGAGTGAAACCATCCATATAGATTTCTACAGAGTCAAGGAATAGCTTAACAAAGATGCTTAGAACTGCCCTTTGAAAAGTGGCAAGGGAATTACATAATCCAAAAGGAAGGACCTTATAAGAAAAGGTATGCAAAGGGCAAGTGAATTGGGTTTTATCTTGGTTGTCTGGGCTAATCTAGATCTGGTTGTAACCATTGAATCCATTCAGGAAAGAGAAGAACTTCTTCCCTACAAGACCATATAAGACTTGATCAATGAAAGGTAGAGGGAAATGGTCCTTTCTAGTGGATTTGTTTAACTCTATGTAGTCCACATAGATCCTCCATTTTCCATTCTTCTTTGGGACCATAAATAGAGGAGACACCCACTCACTACCTGAGATGGGGTAAATGAATCGTGCATCCAACAACTTCTACATTTATTCTTTATCTATGTCTTTGAGGGTTGGGTTCATTCTCCTCTGAAGTTGGTGCACTGGCATGTAACCTTCCTTGATATAAATGTGGCGAGTACACATTGAAGGGTACACTCCCTTCATTTCCTTATAACTCCAGGAAAAATGCATCCAGGTTCTCTCTTAGCATTTGACATAACTCATTTTGTTGGTGTGCAGAGAGAGAGGGGTTTATTTTCAATGTTTTAGCTGGACCAAATTCTATCATCTTGACATGAGTAGAAGTTGAGTTAGCTAAGCACAATTCAGCCCAAGGGTTATCTTCAGATTTCTTTACTAACTCAGCAAGGAACATGGTGTTGGGGGGATGATTATGGAGGATTTGATCAATTAGATTGTCCCCCTCCTATAATAGCATCCAAGGTACCAATTGGGTAAGATGTGGCATAATATACTTCATCTTCCTCCTCCTCTTCCAACCATAATGGTAAGTCATGCTCTAGAGATGGTTGAGAAGGAGGGTACAAGACTAATTGTTTGGACAAATGCCAATTTTTAAGTGTCATATTCCTAGCCCTACAACTTATGTAAACATCAAAAGTGGCCAGCCATGTCCTTCCAAGGATGAGAAGATAACCATTGAATTTGGCATTAGGTTGGAGAACTAAGAAGTTAGCAGGGTATTCCCAGGAATCAATGGAGACCATCACATCTTTGATAACTCCCTCAGGAGCTATTGTGGATCTGTCTACATGCTGCAGGACTGTTGTTGTCTTCCTTAATGATTTAGGAGATTTAGTTTATGCATGGTCTCCTTAATCATCACATTGATGGCAGCCCCAAGATCAATCAAGGTATGGGGGACAATGATGCCATCAATGTGCACATCTACCATAGGACATCCAAGGTCTAGATATTTTGGGAAAATCACTCTCCCCAACATTAAGTTAGACAACTGTCCAATGACATTAATGGTAGGGGTGTCTTTCTTTCTCCTCCCAGGATGTTTGAAGCATTTCTCCTTTATTAAATTGTTGTAGATGGGGGCATCTTTGATAGCTTTGAGGAGTGGGATTTTAACACACAAATTTTTGAATTCACCCAAAAGTTCAGCCTCTTCTTCGGTATGTTGGCTAGGATGGATTAGTTTCTCAAGAAAAGGAGGTGGATTGGCTTAAGGAACATTCTCTTCCTTTTCCTCTTCAAGCTCCTCAGGTGGAGATGGAAGTTGGTTATCTGGAAGCACTATTCGAGACTTGAGGTTGATTTCTTGAATTTCCAAAGCATAGGTAGGTTAGGATGTCTCTCCCCTATGGACGTGTTGTGCCTACTTGTTACTCGGGTTCAGAGTTGGCTGAGCAGGCATCTGAGGTTGTTTAGGTGGAGAAGGGTTAAGGACATATGGTTGAGATGGAGGTGGAGACAATAAGGCTAGAGATTGGTTGAATGGGGGCCTCCACCCCTATGATGGGGTATTCCACTAAGATTGTGGGGGAGCATATGGCTGAAATGATTGATTGGCAGGTTGGGAATGGTATTGAGGTGCATAAGACCAGCTAGAAGGTGTGGACCACGAAGGATGAGTAGGAGGAAACCAAGTGGGAATAGATGCATCCTGATTAGGGTTGTAATATGAATAGAATACCCCTTTCATTCCCTTCTGGTATGGTAGAGGTCCTTGAGCCCTCCTTTCGTTGATACAATAGAGTTATTCAGCTTCAATTCCTTGATACACAACTTTCAATCCAAGCAGAGAAGGGCACTTTTCTATGGAGTGCATTTCCTCACAGACCAAGTAGATTGCTATAAGATTCAATGGACATTCATTTCTAGGGCACCTCCTTATGCATCTAGGGAAAAATATAGCTAAGGTTCTTTCTACTTCCTCTTGCTTCCTCTTGATATGCATGGTGTCCATTTGTAGAGCAAAGGTATGCAACATTTCACTCTTAAATTCGTCCCACATGTTCTTAGTTTCACTTTGGATGGATGTGTTGGAGGAGAATGAACTAGCCAAATATTGAATAGCTCTACCCTTCTTTCTGGATGCCCTAGAATGATTTTTGAAAACTGTCTTGATACATCATAAGATATCTGATAGATGTTCCCTTTGGACAACATGTTTCTAGGATATCTTCCCCGATTCCTCTAAGAAGGACAAACTTGAGTGATTCAGGATCGAGGGTGCATCTGGTCCTTTTTTCGCTGAGTTGGAACCTTTCCTCATAATATTCCAAGGATTCATCACGTTCCAAGGTCATTTTGAATAATTACTCTTTGATATCCTTGGACCTACAGTAGTCCCTATATTTGTCATTGAAGGATCGTTGCATCTGAGCCTAGGTATTGATGTTGTCCCTAGGTAAACCTATGAACCAACACAAGGCTACATCCTTAAGGGTGGATGGGAAAAAATTCAACTTCTGGTCATCAGAGGTATAATCATAAGTTTAGCATATGACAACAAACTCAAACAAGAAGGTATCAAGGTATTCTTTGGTTAAGCCATGTAAGTGAGGAAGGGCATATGGGCTCATGTTTTTCATCCTAGCGTCTCCATTAGTCTCTCTAATGGGAAACACAATTTCATTTATGTTTTTAGCCATGTTGTAATTTTTTGGAAGGGTTTCTTCTTCTTCCTCCCCAATAGGCTCTTCAAAGATCTCTGGTTGTTCACCTAATGGGTCATCTAAATCCCCTGTAGTCAAAGAGGGAAGCTAATAGCCATCGAAGAAGAGGGAAGGTTGGTTGTCTGATGGTGTGGGGGTATTAGGCAAAATTTTTCCTAAATTTTCTCTAATCCTATGAGGATGAAAGAATTTATCTTTTTTTTTTAGAATTTTTGAGAATTACTCAAAAATTCTAAAAAAGAAGAAACTGCAACTATCTATTGAATGCAAAATGGAAAGAAAGTAGCAATTGCAACTATTTACTAAATGTAAAATGGAAAGGAAAGAAAAAATTACATCTACCTAGACACCTCCCAAAAAACGGTGCCAAAAAGTGATGAGCCTAGGTATTGCAGAAATGATGTTGCAACTCCTAGGGCTACCAAATTTAATTTATCAACCCAGGGTTTCACACAAACTTGGAGGTGACAGTGATATATGCACAACAAATTCAACCATCTACTCATGTCACTTTTCAATTGGGGCGATGGATCACTAGGGTTTCAAATTGGTCTTCTATTGACTAGAAGGAGTCTGACTACTAACAATGAATGTAAAGTTAGGTCCAATACAGGAAAGTAAATGATTGTCTATGGAGGAAATGAAAGTTACTGAAGGGAAAATTCTATGAAATTCCATGAAATCATCTAGCTAGGAAGTGACATAAACTACTTGCAAAATAGAACTAATCTAACCTTGCATTTTATCGTGTAGTTAGTTGGACTAAGTAGACATGGAAAGTTATTCTATCACTCTATGATTTATCTATGCATGCACTAACTATCTCATGTTGAAATTGCAAAAAAATTGTATTTTAATTTCTAAATTAGAAATGAAAATGCTTGGTTATGCTATACAATATTTGCAAAGGAGTGAGGCATGGGAGAGCTGGTCTTAGATGCCATTAATATGCATGGAAGTCAAGATGAGCACCTTCCCTATACCCAGGCTATCATTTCTCATCAAAACAGGGTCAAACAGGCTGCTATAGGAGATCTTGTAGCTGTTACAAGAATTGATACAATATGTCTTCGTTTTCTACAAGAAGTTAGCTAAAGGCTATAAAAAGGCAAGAATGGTGGGATAGGGTGTTGAAAAGATGTATGATATTGAGGGATTGTGTATGGAAGGTGCACATTTCCCAATACTGAGCCCGACACTTCAAGGAGATTGGATTTGCACAAGGTGGCTACAAAATATAAATTTAGATTAGGGTTGGTAGGCCTTGGCAGAAGGTGGAGAAGACTTAGATGAGGCCGGTCGAATGAGTTCCTCCTTGCATATCAACAATCCCTAAAAAAACATGTTTTTCTCTTCATTTATGCGTAACTTCATATAAATAGGGAAAAGATGAGTTGAATTTGAGAAAATTGATTTATTGATGTCTAATGACTAGATCTATGAAATAAAATGCCTTGTTAAACTACAACAAACTCAAGAAACAAAATGAAAATTGCATGTTGTTTTGAGAAATTATAAACAATGATCTATTCAACAATGAACCCTAAGATAGGAAATGATAAAAAAGATAAATCTATTTTTGGGGCTGTGAGAGTGGGGCCCTCAAACCATGATCCCATGAGGGAGATGAGGAAGATTCCACTGTCACAAGATTTTTTGAAGTACTCTTTCTCACTACTGGACCACTAATCTACTTCTTCAACTAATGGAAACAAGACTAAACAATCATTCAAATACTTGTTAAAATAAACTAAGAATAAACAACTTTAGGATCTAACAATGATTCTAATATAAGAATACATGTACAAAAATAGGAACCTCTCTGCTACGGTTGGGCTATAACCCAAGAGCTTCAGCCCTATGAGTTAAGTTAGTGCTAGATCAAGGTAAACCTTCTCATTATCATCAAAATGTGAAATGCAACATAATATTAACAATCACATTGTTTTAGCTCTAAATTTCCTCTTGGCTACAACAAAAAATGAATCCTAATGAGGCCCTTGGCATTCTTATTTATAAAAACTAAAGCTACCAAAAACTTCCTAAAAATTAGGGTGAGTTGGATCCAAAACTCAAGAATGATTTGTCTTCATTGTCACTGGCTTGGATGCCAATGAACTTGGTTGGTTCAGCTGCTTGTAACTCCGAGCCGATGAGATATGGTTCAGGAATCTTCGAATGATTGGAAGAGTTAAGGAGGGAGACAAATCTCCTAAAATACCTCTTTCTTGTCCACTTTGAGTTTCTACACTTAAATTAGTCCAAAACCACTCCAATTCTTGCAATTAATGCATATTAGGCCACATGACATAACATCTCACCGTTACCCTTCTCACTAAGAAAAATATAATAAAATATGTAAGTAAATGTGAGAAAAGTTTATTTTAATAAGCTAGAGAGTGGCATTAAGACCCATATAGTTTACCTATTGATGAGCCATATACAAATCCCCAAAGGGAATCCCACTTGCAATCTTTCATAAGATCCAATGCAAACCCTTGATCTCCAATATAATAAATCATTAGAATAATCAAGTAAAAGAGCTTACAAGTCATTGAATCTGTTAGAGTCCTATAGTGATAGGATTCTTAATTTTGAATTGGCTAAGGTTAAGCCTTGTAATATTGTACATACCTTTTCTTTCTGCAAATGTATTCCATATTAAACATTAAGAAATGTAAAGAGGGTATGTCCTAAAAGAAATATCAAAGGACAAAATAGAATAAGAAAAGATAAAAAATGAAAATATATGAACCCCAAAAACAAAAATAGATCATGAAGGTGTGCAAGTCTAAATGCCACTATTATTTTACTGCTTTACTATCTTAAATAATGGTTGTGTGCAACTTGTCATACATGCCACAACCCATGGTAGTCAAACTATTTAATCTTGACTATTTCATGCTTTGAATGTTACATTTATAGTTAGAGAATAAAATCTGACCAAACAACTTAATCTTGGCAGATCAATAGTTAGGTAGAGAAATAAAATGTGCTCATAAGCTTAATCTGAGCCATAGGAAGATATAAGGTTAGAATTAGATAGTTTACTTTTTAAAAGAAAAAGGATTGGTAAGGGTCTGCTCGCTGAAATGCACCCAAATAAATGAAGAAAAAATGTTAGGGTAAGTAATGGGTAAGTAGAAGAAATATTGTTGAAGTATAAAGTTGATTGGACAAAAGCACATTTATCATGCTTAATCATATCTTTCAATGTGCATGAGCAGTTAAGAAAACAAAAACAATGGTTTACAAGTTGATTTAATTAACTCCTCCTCATTATTTTCATCCCTATACTTACTAATTTCCCCATCTACAAGTATGTTCTAGTACTAAAAATCCTTCAAGTCATAAAGCCTCAGAGCATTTCTCAGACTTTTGGTGGGACCGGGCCCTTGACTTAATGACTTATGGACATCAAGTGTTAGAATTTCATTCATAAAATTCATTTCCCTGATAAAACCCCTTTTCCTTCCCATATGCAGGAGTTTAGGCACGTAGGTACCACGCAGGTTGGCAAGTGGTGAGGCCACCTAGCCACCCACGCTTCCACTCAGAAGCTTACCTAGGAAGCCACCACCGATATTAATGGCACATTAATATATCGCGCAGGTCGAGGCTTCATTAATATGATTTTTAACATGGCCGCTTCAGACTGTCTTCCACCCGCTCCGTCTCCTCTGAAATACAATTGTCTTCCTGCTGCTGCAGAGCCAAGCTTACGTATGACAACGGGGAGATGCTAGCAAGTTCTGTGCTACATTGAGATGGTGGATGGTGCTCATTTCTCATAGAGTCTTCTCTGCTGCTTTCAGACTGGTGCTTTGGTCTTGAATCTCTGCACTGAACCATTGATCACAGGTCCTTCTGTTCCCATTGACCACTCATTCTTTGGCACTGCTCCTTCTCATCCTCGTCCGCTCAATTTTTCCTAGGTGAGCATGCTTCGTCTGCATCATCAAATGCACTGTAGGAGGGGCAGTAGTAGAGGAAGATCAATTCACCCCCCCTTCTTGTCCCTCTCTGACTCGTCCCCCTATGACTGATCCTCCCGACGACGGCTCACTCTTCTGGCCGCTACCCAGCCACTTGCAGCAGTCGGGGTAGGCTTAGACTGCAGGTCTTCGGCCTATTGATGCTGTTCCCCAACCTCCTACTGCCTCTATCTCTTCTTTGCAGCCCAGTCATTCTACACAATTTTAATTCCAATGCACACTGGAATGTCCATGCATCATAGCGACTATCTAGGTGGCATTTAGAGAGGAGCCACAAATATATGAAGACCCAGCCCGCAATACTTAGGTGCGGCACACCACCAACAAGAGAAAATCCCCTGGAAGCAGCTCAGGGACACACAGAAGAAACTCAGGGAAGCACCTATCTAGGTCACTTCTAGAACATGGAAGAAACTACGAGAGATAAATAGGATGTGGAAGATGACATGGAGGCGTACATGTGTCTGATAGTGGAAGAACCTCCTCCTCCTAACGACAGCTAGCTCGTCAATATTTTCCAGGTTCTAGGTTCCTTGCTCCCAATACTATGGGTCTATTATGACGTTTTTTATACAATGTTGTTAATTTTGAAGATAGTTCAAAAAAATGTTTCACTCTAGTATTACAAGTTGTTAACGTTGCGTAGGTAGCAAACACTTATAGTTTTGGATTGGTTTCCCCGTTGTGGGCAATCTCTTTCTAGTCTTTTGTTGTTAAACATGGCATAATTTGGGACTTGCTCTGCAGAGGCCGGTGCCTCCTTGTAATATTTTTCTTACATTAATAGAATTAGTCTAATTTAGAAAAATAAAAATAAAACCCCTTTTCCTAAGGTTAAACTCCATTTGCCTATGAAAAGTAAATAACCCCATGTTAAATTCCATTTCATTCAAAAAATTCACAAAAAGATTATATCTTAAGTATAAGTGTATGTGAAGAAAATATGCAAATATTACATTATGCGTAGGTGTATTTTCACTCAGCTCATTTAATTTCATATTAATTTTTTAACATAGTAAAATATCTCCTGATATACTTTTTCCCATATATATATATAAATCTCGTATATAATACCCCAACCCTTAGTTTAGCTATAAACTATATTTTATCCCATACCCCCGACAAAACCCTCTTAACTCACCAATACTCGATAAAGTTAAGCTAATCCCTTCATTAAACCTCGTTCGATCATTTAAATCCATGTTTAACTTGTAAATAATCCCAAACCACCAAGGATTAAAGCCTCGGGCCCCCTAAAACCTTTGCCCATTTCATCCGTGCACATTTGTCACTCGATTGTTGTCCAATTGTCAGCGCCTAAATCCAACGGTCCATAGCCATATCGGGTTCACTCGATGCCCAAATTTTACTCACCCGATAAAGTGTTTTTTCCTAGCCCCCATCTACTACGTGTCACGTGCTAACATAGATCAGGTGACCTTGCCAAAATACCGCTTCCTCCATAAAAGCAGTGTGATGGCTTGGGAAACCACCTCCCTGCCCAAGTCAAAAAACCACCCACTGTTCATTTTTAATTTACCCGCCAAAAAGTGAGCATTGTTCAATAAAAAGGCCAAGAAGCCCTATTTCGCCTTTTTCACTCAATTTCTTTGTAAACCTATGCAAGCCAGTGCGACACCTGCAAACATTGAAATTGCCAATTGACCTCAATTTCACTCCCGAAGAAGTTGCAGACACCCCAATCAAGCTCTTAGTTCGTACCAGAACCCATTCAACCTTTTGCAGTTGTCGAGAACAACAATTTCAAGCTAATTCACGTGAATTCTAGGTATTTGAAGAGAAATTACCAAGCACCCTTTCAATTTGAAAGCGTTCAGTCTTTAAAGTGTTTTAACTAAGTGAAATTAATTGAAATTACTTTAAAAATTAAAGTGTGTGCCCAAACCCTTCTGAAAGCTTCTAAATTGCCTTCAAAACCTCTGATATAAACCTGTATTGCCAAATTCAAATCCATAAGAACTAAATTATGGATGCCCCCATCACCATGGATGTCAGACCTGTCACAAGCCCCCATTTGGACCTTGACCACCTTCCCCTAGCTGACAGGGTTTTTCAAATCAAAGGCACAAGTACCTATACACTCCTGATCAAAATTCATTGTTTAAGTAAGGATATATATCTAAACAATACTGATGACATTGGCCTTTGGGAGTCAAATTTACCCAAATACTAGTTTCCAGAAGTACATGTCTTTCTTGAAATTGTTCATATGTGCCATGCTTGTTACATTCCCACTGAAAGAGCTATAATGTCCCCAGACCAAAAGGTATTTTTTATTATTACAGCTGAGTCAATCAATGAGATGTTGCAAGTCCAACTAGGTCCAAACCTAACCCCACTCTCCATTGGGATTTGTTAGACCAATACACCAAATTGAGTCCATCTAGACTGACCCAAATATTCCAAACTTTCATTGTAAAGGAGCAGCACATTCCTACATATGTCCCTCCATATGTTTCTACCATTTTATCTAAAAGGGGAAGAAAATTGTAACCATGATATGTATTCTAGGCTATACCACATATGAATTCATTTATGAGCTCATCCTGGCCTTCATGTCCATTTTCACCCCAAGAAAGCCTCTTGCTACTTTGTAAAATTATGTCGAGTTCATAGCTGAAAGGATGCATGAACAATTTACTAGAATGCAGAATGAGAGAGTATTAAAATACTCACTTGTACTTTACCACATGTTTTTATACTATCAGACAGACAAATTTCCATTCACCCTCTAGAAGCTAGATACTAAAGGCCAGCTTAGGTTTGTGATATTTTGGACACCATTATTCCACATGTATTCATCACCATACACCTATACAGACTTCATTGAATCTTTTGTCCATCCAGTCATGACCATGCTGACAGGAAGCACTCCACCCAGAATTAGCCAAGAAGTCAAAAGAGTGCTCCAGTTGTCTAGACAAAGAAATGTGGGAGATTGGTACACGTACCAAAATCACACTGAAATAAGAATCTATGGTTGCTAGCTTGCCCCATACAAACTCCCCAAATACCTCCCCATGAGGTTATTTTCTTTGGAGTATTATAGGCATATAATGAACTCTGATGAGATCAAATTTGTCTCAGCCAAGAAAAGGTCTCAGTTCAAGGTCAAAAACTAGTTAGGCCCTTTCATTTGCAATGCAAGAGAGGCAGGGGAGGAAGTAGATCAAATTCTGTAACAAATGAAGTTTCAAAACAGTTTCATGTGGAGGTATGACCCTCAAGAGTTTATGACCAAACTAAGAAAAAATGCCAAATTGGGACCTTACGTTCGTCACCCTATACCAGAAATAGAGAGATATGCCAACCAATCTGAGTGGTTGGAAAACACTCTCATAGACAAAGATAGTACAAAGGTAGATGTTGAGAATACCTTGATTGATTTAGAGAGGTAGCTTGATGAAAGCTCATTTCTACAGGGACCAGAGAAAGAAAGAACCATGAGCACCCCTCCTGTTTTGCAGACTCCTCAGAATGAGGAAAATAATCCGAAAAGGAGCAAAGGGAAAGCCTCCAGTTCAGGTATGGACACTTCCAATGTACATTGTGAAGCTAGCCAGAGAAAAAGGCCTAGGCTTAATCCTGTTTCAAAACAGGAAGACACAGAAGGCTCAGTAGAAATAAATGATGCTGAGTTAGACATGAGTAAGAAATGAGTCACAAGAAATCAAGGAAGAAGGAAACAACTCTCAAAACAAGCAAGGAGAAAGCCCGCCCCAACAAATCAACAGTTATGAGGATTTGATTACCGCGGAAAATAAATCTTCATTTAATAGCAAAGCAGATCTCCTAAACCAAACTTCTTCTCTGACTATTTTCAAAAGAACGAACACAATAGATCGCGAAGCTAAGACACCAATGTCTCAAGAACCAGAAGAGATGAAAGAGATGCAAGACAAAGGAAGTTGGAAGACCGTAGAGAAAAGAAAGAAAGCTACAACACCAATCTCGCCAAGAAAGACGAGGAGCCAGACAAGCAAAAATTAAGAAAATTGTAGGTCTGATAGACCAATTTGGTGTCAGTGGACGTTAACCATCATCATCATCATCATCAATAATATTTCCAACATGGAAAACAAACAAGGGTGAGCTTCAAGTCAAAGGAGTGCTCAACATCAATATCACTAGAAATTTTTCACACAGATCTATGCAAACCAAAAATAATTCCAACCTTGAAAGGTGAAAGGTACTTTATGTTGTTTATTCATGACTATACTAGAATGGTTTGGGTTACATTTTTTAAAGCAAAATTAGAAGCACTAAATAATTTTAAATCGTTCAAAACCTTATTTGAAAATGAAATCGATCTAAGAATTAAATGTCTAACATCAGATAGAGGAGGTGAATTTATCAAAAACATTTTTAATGAATTCTATGAGAAATGTGGAATCAAGAGACAACTTTCAGTTGTAATAATTCCAAAATAGAATGGATTCATAGAAAGAACAAAAAGATTAGTACAAGAAACAAAAAGGACAATGTTTTTAAAGGCCAAATTACTAGATAAGTTTTGGACAAAAGCAGTTGTTACAATAGTCTACACCATGAAAATAGAACAACTCTCAGTTAGTAATGACAAGACACCATATGAGCTATGGAAAGGCTGGCTAGATTCAGTCAAGTATTTCAGATTTCTTAGAATCAAGTGTTACATGAAGATAATATGACAAATTGGGAAATTTTGATTCTATAATAGATGTGGTGTCTCATCAAGCCTTGCTCCCCTATAAATAGAAGTGGAATTTTAGAGGCTCATCTAAATATTCATTTATACCTAGAGCTTCCAGGAATAGGGTTTTAGATTAAGAGTAGAAGGAAACCTAGGTATGATTGATCCTATTTCTCCCTTGATAATAAAGAGACGTCAAAAATAAACAATTTTGTTGGTGCAAGAAACAACCAAGAACAAAATATTGGTAAGGATATGACAGCCTATTGAGGGGGCCCTTAGAGCAACTCATATCAATGGAGCATGTGTGCCATGATTATTATGACACTAAATATGAGAGAGTTGTGTTGACCCTCGAGAAAGTAAGCCCTTTGTAGGCTTATGGAACCATAAAATCTAAATATATTGTAATCATATAAAACTATGATTAATGGTAAAAAATGTGTTGGTGAGTTGGAAAAGTTATTGGATGAGTCAAATTTCTATTACATGTATGCCATGAGTTTTTCTGGTGGTTTTATTTTTGCATGGAGGAAGAGAAACTTCAAGTATGATATTTTTTCTCCTTTTCTTGGGGGTTAGGTACAATTTCATATGCTTTAGAATTTGGAGAATAAATCACCATATTGAATATTGACGAGTCATGTGCAGATAGTGTAGAGTACTGGGATGAAACATTACCATGCTAACATCCTCAAGAAAAACATATAATATTGGGGGAAGTTTTGAATGTTCACTAAGTAAGGTTGAAATGTAAGGCATTACTATAGTCACTAATTCTATTTTAGTTGGAGGATCTAAGTTTTTAATACATATAGTTGATCCCCACATGGTGAAATATGAGGATTGGTGAAGGGAGAAACATAAAAAACTCAAAAAATTATTGGTAATTGACTATTTTATGAAAGATTTCATTAGAATTAGGGAATGTATTGGGTTGGGTAGTGAATCTAATCACTCACCTATATTTCAAGATATTGGAAGCCTAGGGAAGAAGCCAAACAAACCTTTTAAATTTAACCCAAATTGCATTATGGAGGAACAATATGTTACAATGGTGAAAGAGGCATGGATACCTATGATGAGTCCTCATTAGAATTAGTTGTATTATGATTTGAGAGGATTCTAAAAGATCAAGCAATTATCTATTAGATGACCTCACCAAAAAATGTTAAAGGATGACTAGGCTTTATAAAGTTTTGAAGCTATGTTAGAGGAGTTGCATCAAAGGCATGGGCAATTTTTATAAATAAGGGGTATAAGAATGAGGTAAAAAATTGGAGCATAAGAGATGTGGTCTTTTGACAACCAAGTAACATGGGGGCTCAAGAGAATATCATTATAGTTAATAAATGGAGATGAGAATACCATTTTTTCATAAATAGGTAAATGAACAAAGAATACCAATTCTATGCGCAAAATCCAATTATGGATGGGTCCATTGCATCCCAATTTGAAGAAATTACTTAACTATGTATCAAACATTTCCAAAAAAATTATAAAGATGAGAGCTATGTGACTACTGACAAAGTGGTAAAAATTACATTTTTTCCCAAGTTTTGTAACTAAAGAAGCCAATTATATTTTTCTTGAAGAGATGTCAAAGGATGATCTTTAGGTGGTCATGCATAGTTTTCAAAAGGACAAGAGCCATAAACTAGATTGTTGGCCCATATGTTCTTCGTTGGGTTTAATGAATCAATTAAAGAGGGTTTAATGAGGGTGATAAATGCATCCAAAACATCTAGGAAGGTTTTAGCTACATTCAACACCACTTCCATATTGTTAATCCTTGAGTTTGATAATCTAGATTCTCTTAACTTGTAATGATACCTATTCTTTATGTAACTCTATTTATAAAATTATTGAAAAGGTAATTGCATTGAGATTCAAGAGGTTGATATCAAAATCCATATCTAATCAACAATTTCAATTTTTATTTGGTAGGTAGATACATGAAGTAGTGGCAGTGGCCCATAAGAGACTCCACTCAATAAACACTAACAAAATACCTACTATGGTGATCAAGTTGGAACCCCGGTTTATAAATCAAGTTATATATTGTGTGACCTCTTTTTATTTTGAAAATTCAATAAAAGGGTCAAACTTAAAGTTCATTAGAATAGAGATAGGGATCAAACATGGTTGTCCACTTTTGTTATAAACATTTTTGGGCACTTCAACCCTAATCATAAATGTCCATAAATTGAGGGCTCCTAAGTCCCTAAAAGTGTTGCTTCACTGCCTAAAAGGTCAACTGATTACATCATCTCCCAGAAGTTCTCCACTGAAAACTGCTCATAAATGGTCAAAACTGGACCATACTGAAAGCTCAATGCAGAGGGTGCGATGCATATCACCTTCTCAGTGTACAAGGTGTGATGCATACTGAATTTCTCCTCTATAGGGTGCAATGGTCGGGAATGGACAAATGGCAGGGACAAAAATGCGAGGTGGAAGATCATGGAATCTTCTAGAAGCTTCCCCTCTGACACTTGCCTCTCTGTTTTCGACCAGGGATGAG
>APFE031483934.1:0-67934 GCA_000404065.3 Pinus taeda | reverse complement strand
AAGGAAGTTGGAAGACCGTAGAGAAAAGAAAGAAAGCTACAACACCAATCTCGTCAAGAAAGACGAGGAGCCAGACAAGTAAAAATTAAGAAAATTGTAGGTCCGATAGACCAATTTGGTCTCAGTGGACGTTAACCATCATCATCATCATCATCAAGGGTACAACTCCATCTAGAGAAACACAAGACCTATCTACATCATAGACTCAAATTTTAGAAAGGTAACTCAGTGTAGAAGTCTCCTCATTTAATAAACCCGTTGATAAAGGTAGGGACATTAAGGACAGATTCAGGGAAATTAAAATGAGAAATGTGAAAATCAAGGCACAATCCTATGCATGATATCTCAAGTGTACAACCCCTAATCAAAGTAGGTTGATGTCAGCTTTTGACCTCAAGGAAGGAAAGATGCAAATGTCCTTCATAAATCCAACTGTACAACAGCCAAGAACATTAGAAGATTTGAAGAAAATAGATTTTGAGGTATTGGCAAGGGATATTCATCCCATTGAGAAAATTTAATTTTACAAGAAGGTTGGAGAAATGATTTACTCCACCCTTACAAGAAAGGCCATAACTGCCCATCAATTGCAGAATTCATTGAACAATATTTCGGCCCAGTATTAGTTGGAAAAAGCCTCATCATAGGCCAAAGACACTAGAATCAAGTATTTGGAAGAGTTAGTAATTGAATTAGGACATGATCCCGAAGACATCAAGGCTACTGAGCAACTAATCAAAAGGAAGAAGGACGAAATTGCAGCCCTCAAGAAACAGTTGAAAATGCCTCAACTATAACACCCCTAGACACAGGAAGCCTTGGAAAGCCAAACCAAGCATGAAGAGTTGATGGAATTAGTCCTTAAACTAAATGATCAGTTGAGGGAGATAGAAAATGAATTGGAAAACTTAATCCAATCAAAGCAAACTGATCTCAACACTACCTCGGTGAATGTTATCACAACAGTCACCATGGCTATCCCTTCATCATTGGAAGCCTCATTCGCTCCTACAGCTCCAATGGCCACAACACAACTGGTTTCCACAACATCGACATTAGCAACAGGTACATCAGGTAATGAAGCAGCAAAATTGGTTAAGGCTATGGAAGACATATCCATACAAGCCACAGAGATGAATAAGCTCAAAGAGAAAGTGACAAGCTTGGAAACTGATTACAAGCTTGCGAAAATCATGCACAAAGAAGAAGTGCAAAAGGCTACTAGGATGAATGAAAGATTGAAAGCCTTGGAAAAGGACTTGACACTGAAAGAACCCCTTGGACAGGCTAAGGAACAACTATGGGCCAATATCATTGACTCTGTCAATGATATTTGGCCATCTATTCAGGTGATTTTTGAGCAAGTAGATTTGATAAAGCTGGCTATACAGGCCATCCAGAAAGTAAGAGAAGAACTAGGACAAATTCCAAAAGAAGCTACCAAAATTATCCAATTCCTTAACAACAAGAATAAGTATGAACTTCAGGAATTGGAAATTGAGGATAGAACAAAGACAATTTTGGAGGTCAGAAAGGTCCTCTCCAAGAGAAACTTAATACAAAACTTGGAGGATAAGTTTCAAAATATACAGATAGCCATTGGCAGATTTATGGCTAAGTTCCAAATTTTGAGAGGGAAGGGATTACCCAATCCCTTAGTAATAAATGACAAGCTCATGACACAGGAGGATTACAACAAGAAAATCAGAGAGGTATCAAAAGAGCCGGTAAAGTAATCATCAATGAAGGCATTTCCAATAGGAAAAGTACTCTACCAAAAATTTGAATTTTTTTTTTACCTCCAGCATGAGGTAAAACACTTGTTTATCAATAAGCCTACTTTTTCCAAATACACAAAGGCAGATGAAGTATATAGAAAGATGCTAAAAATCCAATTACTTGATGCCGAAACATGGGAAAAATTGACTGATTTACTATAGTAAAATGTAGTAAAAAAGTTAATGTACAATCAAAGTAAAACAACATGGTAAAAGAATGAAGACAGATCATCAGAGTTAAAGTGTATCAAAGTCAAAGTGTATCAGATGAAAGCCTAAAGTAAATGAAGCTTCCATCGTGAAAGATCAAACAAAAAAGAAGCATAAAGGGATAAAAATCAATGCATAAAAGCCAGTAGTACCAAAATAAAAGGGACAACATGAAACAGTTCAATAGTTGTCTCTATCGTCTTGCAAGAAGATATTATTCTTTCCTAGATTAAATATCAAATTAGTTTGAGATATTTTGTAATGAACTTTTGTATAAATACCTCACAATTCGAAGTATGTGGTGGATTCTATTAGACATTTCTATAGAATTCTTGATCAAGAAGACCAAGAAGGTTATTGTATCAATTTTTGAGCCATCAAGCTGGATTGATAAATAAAGATCAAACTTTTCCAAGGATTCATGTGTTGAGTGAATTTTAGACAAGTATTTTCATGTGTTATTGTCATCTTTCTCAAAGTTATTCATAATCTTAAATGTGTTTCTCAATATAAATGCTATAACTGGAATAATATTTCAGAACTTGTTTAATCACACTCTATCTTAACAATTAAGCATTTGAATGTTTTCTTCTGATATTTAAATTAAATAATTCTTAATTGCTCTTTGGTTTAGATTTATTTCATGAATAATCTCGGTTAAAGGATTCTTAATTGCCCTTTGATCTTGATTACCCCTACCTTCCTCATTCATTATCCAGGTCGACGAACCCTTAAATTCTCTTTCACCCCGAATGAAACCCTTTCCCCTTCTGTCTCAAATATCTGAAATACACTCTGCTATCTTGCCCTTGGAACATCCCCTTTACTGAGTTAATCCAGTTTTGCTTCCTTATTAGATGACTCCATAGCCCAATGGTATAAAAGACATTAATTTATCCATCTGTCTAAGCAGATCCCACCACCCAATCTCAAACACAAATCAAACACTCCTTGCACAATCATATCTAGCCTAAAAACGTACTAACTAAAACAAAGTTAAATTTTAAAGAGAGAGCCCTCTTTGAGCATCAGGAAGGCTAGGTCTTGATCTCCAAAAGGAGTTTGTGGTTACCTTTCGTTTTTCTTTGTTTTTACCTCAAAAGAATTACTAGAGTGATAACAAAATCAATGGGGCACTTCATGGTGGCATGCCCTTCCATAGTGGGCTTTGGAATATACAAGTGTCTCCAAGCTTAATAAGGGGTTAACAAGGGATCATATTAGGTGGTTTCAACCTCTAAAGGAGGTGACACGTCCATGGTACATCCATTAGATGGTAGATGGAAAGTGATATAGTCATGGAACAGAGTGGGGATTAGGGAAATGCTCTAGGCCACATGTCATGCTACCATGGTAGCTATGATGAGGGAAGCCCACACTTGGGTATATGATGTAGGAGGGAGAAAATCACGGTACATGAGTTACCCCAAACTTTTTTTTCCACTTTTACTCATATGCATTTTTGCTTCATAATTTCTTGGGGCTCGAGGGGATGATAGCATGATGTGTGAAATATAGCATTAGATACCCCCTTTTAAGGTGGGGCATTTCATTTCCCAAAAAGGATTGGGACAATAATGGGTTCCTTAATAATTGAAGGGGCTCAGCTAGGGCCCATAGGAACTAGGGTGATGGTGATAAATGAGGGTAGAGCTCATGCTTGAATTTTGTCCATATTTTGCATTTTGTGGTACATCTCCCATTGAGAGTGGCCAAATTATGTTTCTTCTTTTCTTTTTAGCTGCATCAACCTTCAGGGAAAATTTCTAGGGTTGACCCAAGGTGTGGACAAGGGTAGGGGAAGGCCAACCTTATGTGGAACCAATGGACCCATGTGGACCCAGATGGCAAAAAATGATGAATGGGGCTAGAATCTGGACCATGCAACCAAAATCAGGATTTACCACATAGTGTCAACCCTAAATCTAATGGCCAGTAAAGGAGATCCCATAGGACTAGGATATAAGTGTAACCACCAAATCGAGCAAAGGAGAAAAGAGTACATACCTAGCCCACGCTTTCCACCGAATTCCCCGACCAATCCATGCACAAACATTTCCATGAAAATTAAGGAAAATGACTCAACTATAACAATGAAAATCCATACAATCTTAACAAATGGGCAAGGGACTACATGGCTGGCTCAAGTGGTAGAGATAATGGCACATCAAGCTATCTGGTGACTATAAGGGGTTGCTGGCTACAAACTGAGGACCATTTAGGATATTTTTTTTTATCCTATGCATACTACCCACATGTGGTGGGTAACATGCAACACAATGTAAATTTATAATTTCACCTCAAACTTGAGGTTTCCTAAATCTATTTCGTGCGAGCATTCTGACTTAGGGCTAAATCTGAAATATGAAGTAAAAAAATATATCTTTCACTTATGTGTAGCCAAATACACTAGGCAACCACACAAAATAAATACCAAATGACTGCTTCAATGGAATTATTTTTCTAGCCTTAAGGCAATTATCCCAACATAGTATAGATGTAAAAATTACTTATTTTCAAAAATATTTATTACACCCACATACCTTCCCACTTAGCTTATATACATTTTTTAATAACCAAAATTTCTCATTGTTATGTTAAATCCACACACATAACCAACCCTAGAAACTAGTTAGTCACCATGAGAAATACATTGAAAATCATATATGCTAGCACAAAGTTTGGAAAACAAAAACATACTTCAAATAATACATAAGAATAAAGTTACAAGTACGTACCAATAGATTATCCAATTATGGTACAAGTTAGTCCTTCATCTTATCACAAGCTATGACCCTTCAAGAGTCTCCAATCTCTAGGGAAACCACAACAAGCTAACATCAAAACAAATATCAAACTTTAACCATAAACTTCTCCTATATTTCTTTGGGCACTCCACCAAATATCCACAACTAGTAAGCATACACACTTACAAGTCCAGTTTGGCACCTACTCTTATATCACAAGCATACAAGAGAAAACAAGATAGTCTTTTTCCACTATTTTCTTCCCATATGTCACTCCAAGTAGTTCTAGCCTTTCCAATGGCATGAAGCCCTAGCCTTCTTTTCTCACAAAAAACCAAAGAAAAAGTGCTCCATTCTCTTTTCTGAGGGTTCTCTCAACCCCTAATCCTAATGACTTCCTTGCATCAACATAAAAACCCTATTTATCTAGAAAAGAGAGAAAAATACAATGAACAATAATTACATATGGAAGAGATAATTTTGCTTTAGCTCTCACATCTTTAATACATGATCATGTGTGAATGATTGAATGAAAAGACTTTCTCCTTCCTTTGTATATATGATAGGTCAAAAACGATAATGATAATAAAGTAGATAAGGTCTACAAGAAAGAAACCTAACTAATCACTAGATAGCCCAATATGTGAAGTTTTTTAACTACAAGGTGGCACATATTAAGATCCAAGGTAAATATGCCCATCAAGCAAGGGTCTCAAAGTGAGTGATCGACAAGACAAGGCTCAATGCTCCTCCTACAATGTCTTTAATTCTCCAATCGTACTTATTAAGCCATGAACTCCTTTAGGTCCATGGCACCCCCATGAACACATCTCAGCCCAAGTGTAATCATTCTAAGAATAAGCCTGCATGTAAGCAAGAAAGTCATCCCATGCCACATAGGGATTAATTCCTTCCTCCTAAATCCCTCAATTCTCTTACAGTTAGGTTCTTCCAAGCAAGCAATAATACTCTTGGTGTGCACCTTATGAAGTATGTCACCATGCCACATAGGTATTCAACCTCATAGGAAAGTGTGCCACATAAGATTCATGTCAAGGTATAGAAATCTGTGAGTAAGGTATATTAAATGTTTATGTCCATTAATAGATAACCAAGGGAAAACATCACACCATGCATGATACGAAGCACCCTTGAGCATGGTGCAAGCACTTTTAGAATAATCCAAAAATCTAGAGAAGTGTTTCAAATGTAATAAGATGGGTCACCTTGCTTCTTAGTGTCTTGAGAAGGAGGGAAAGGGTAATTAGAAACAATATAATCATATTGTAGGGTGTTAAAATAATTCCACAAGAGTGGATAACTTATCATCTAGAGTTTAGACAACCTTTTCCATGGTTTCATGCCTTTCCATTAACATTATAATTTCTAGTGTACGATAATATATGAGCGATGAAGCATCTAGACACATGAACTTCAATTAGAAGGTTTTCACTACACTTTAGGAGAAGGAGGCCAGAAATAAAGTAGACTTTAGTTATGACACCACATATATAGTGACTTTGTTGAGTTCAATTCATTTGCATGCCATTTGATAATTCTCTTAAGCTTGATGACAAGTGTTCTTGATTTAACAAAGGATCTACTTTTAGTTTGTTATCATTCTGTGATTTTGAAGATCGACAAGACAAAAGTCACAAAAGATACATCAAACCGCTTATGAGTATCGGACCTAGCCCTCATAGACTCAAAGAGGGCTCTCTCTATATATTTATGATTTAACTTTAATTTCAATGTTTTAATGTGTTAGGTTAGATATAAGAATAAAAAGATTTGTAACTTGGTTTATTGGTTGTTTGTTTGTTTGGTTGGGATAGGTCATTATAGAATTTTTTCCATTGGGCTATGGAGTCAAATGTTGGGCGGTAACATCAATTTTGCAGAGAATTTGCAAGGAAAGCTAACTGTCTTTACTGGATCTAAAGAAGAGTGAGAAATGAAATGATAGAAAAGTGATATCAGTTAGGATTAAAAAGCAGTTAAGTATTTTTTAATCACACTTCAGAGGAAAACATTTAGATTGTAAACACAAATAGTAGCAAGGTGCTCCAACAACATACCTTAAACTATAATTTCTGTTTCATAATAAGAATCAAAGATGCATGAATGGATAAACATAAATACATTTAACATAGAAAGAAAGACATCACTAGGTCAAAACAGGCCAAGTATCTTGCAAATGGTCCTTTTTATTGATGCTCCAACTCAAAATTACAATGCTCCACACAAAATATAGTTCAAATGAATAGGGTCCAACACCTCTAATACTCCCAATGCATGGAGTATTTAAACAAAAACTACAATGATTTTCCTTGTACACTTGGCAATCTATTATTTATTACAATGAAAGAAAAACTGACTAATGTAGTCATGGAGTGGCCACGCTAAGAAAACTGGGACAAGTTTCCCTCTTTTTTAGGGATGTTGTTGCCTGAAGTATTAGTTTGACTGAAGTGGATATGCTGACATGGTCGGTTTTGACTCATGCCTGTATTGTCACTCTAATTGTCCTTGTCTCGTTCCTCCTGATAATCACATAGCTCACTCCACGCTTCACCATCTAGAATTTTTATCTTGTTTAATCTTCTGTACACTTCATCAGCATCAATGTATTTGGAAAATGATGGCTTGACTAAAAACACGTGTTTCAGCTCTCGTTCAATGTAAATTTGATTGCTGATTTCTTCCAACAATGCCTTTCCTGTTATGCTGCCTTTGATGTTAGACATATTTGCAGCATTTGTGGCTATGCCCTGTAATTTCTTGGCATAATCTCCTCTATCCATGAGTTTTTCATTTATAACAAAGAGAGAGGGAAGAAATTTCTGATGTAGAGGATGCATTCTATTGAAAAACTTGTTGACTGTCAGCTCCAGAATTTGGCATTTTTCTTCTAGCCGCACATTTAAGCTCTTCTTTGTCAGCACCTTTTTCACCTGTAGTATAGTCTCTGTCATGTCTAATACTCCCAAGTATTCCAACTCATATTTGTTTCTTCCAATAAAATTTTTTATAATTCTATTTGTTGTTGCTCACATATCTCCCAACTTTGTATTGGTGGTTGAAATGGGTTCTCTAGCTTTCTCTAGTAATTCCTTCAGCTCAAAGATAATTTGGATGCTAGGCAAAAATTCATTCATCCCATTTATTATATTGTGATAAATGATCTCTTTGAGTCTCCCTAGAGTGTTCCCAATGCATGATTCCTTTTTTGACTTATGTAGCCTTTCTATTAATGCCTTTGCTCTTTGCATTTATACTGAGTGATTGTTTTCAGCTCTCTTGATATGATCTTGTAGCACACTCACTTGGGTTTCCAATCTCTTGATTTCTTCACTCTGCAAGTTCAAACCTTCCATAGATCTGGCCAATTGTTCTGCATTCATTCCTGCTCCTGTGGCTTTATGGGAAGGGTTGATAGAGGAAGGGCCTCCATTGTTGTGCTGGCCATCTGCGCTGCTTTTTCTTTCTCCTGGACCATCTTTTCCATCTTTGTCTCCATCTATTTGATCTAGACGGACTGCTACACTATCAATTTCATTATATCAACGTTTAGACTCTCCGTTTCCTCTGTTTCCTTGGTCAGTGGGTCATGTGTAGTAGGCATCTTGAGTTGCTTCTTCAAAGCTACAATATCTAACTCTTTTGTCTTTATCACTTCTTCAACTACTTTTGTGTCTGAGGGGTCATACCCAATTTTTACTACCATGTCTTCTAAGGACTTAATTCTGTTGTCCTTTAACAATGATGAAATTATTTCCATCTTCAACTGGGACTGAGGATTTGAAAGGGCCACCTGCATTTTGAAAAATTCATAGAAGTGCTAATTAAAGTGGATGAAATCATTTCACCCATTTGTTTGTGCATCTCCAGCTGATCAATAGGATGAAATTTTTTGACATCAAACTCAAAGGAAGTTTGCTTGTAGTCTACTGGAGTCTTCGGCTTTGTTATTTGTGCCTCCAAAAATTCCATATGAATTTTTCCCTTCTCTGAATCAAAGGCAGAGAGGAGTCTGCCTTGTGTAGTTACACTCTACTTCCAAAAATTAGCATAGGTTCCCTTCTTTAGTATTTCGTTTCTGATTTTGATCTCTCTAAATGTATCAAAGACTGTTTCTTCTTTTTTTCCCAGTCACATTTGTAGAGGAAGACACTTGAAGTGATTGCTGCTTTTCGGAAATTGGAGTAGCATGAAACGATTACCCTCTTGCTAGGGATGAATCTGGAATATCAATTATGTTGATCACTATCTGCTATGGTGATCCTTTATCTATGTCCATATGTTTCCTAGGATTCTTCCTGTACTTCAACCTGAATTATTTCATGGAGGTATCAGTCCCTAGTGACTACTATTCTTTGAATCTCTTCCCTGTTATTCTTTGCTCTTTCTCTTTTCCTTTTTTAGTCCTTTCTTTAGTAATTTGTTTTTCCTTCCGCCTTGGAGTTTGTGCACTGGAAGAGGAGATTACTTGCTCCTCGGCCTATTGTAATGTATCTGGCATCCATTCCATCTGATTCATGTATTTCTCAATTTTGGGCCTTTGAGTGTCGATGTAGGTAGTGGACTTGTTTTCCACTCTCTTCTTAGAAATAATGCCCCATGGATCTTAAGACCATTTGAAACTATGGGTGAAATTCATTTCTCTTAATCTTCTATCTGCCTCCTCTCCTGCAACTCTACTTTTGCAAATGAAGGGACCAATTTGGGATTTGATCCTGAATTGGGACTTCTTCTTGGCTGATACAAAATGCACCTCATCTACATTAATCATCTGTCTAATGTACTCCAGTGAAAAGATCCGCATGGGGAGGAACTTTGACAGTTTGTAAGGGGCCAACTTGCAGCCATACACTCTTATTTCAGTGTAGATTTGGTACAAGTACCAATCACTTGTTTTGGCATGATCTGCTAATTGCATAATCCTATTTATTTCTTCATTGATCGTAGGCTCTGCAATCCCACTGAGGAGGCTCATTGCTGGGTGGACAAAAATTTTCACAAATGTCTTGTAACTAAAATCTTTTTGATCTTTCATTACCATTGTTGTCCAGAATATCATTGATTGAGGTTCAGCTTCGTCATTCATTTTTCTTCATGAAAATCGGAACCTGTCTGCCTGAAAATACACAAACATATATACCAACACTGAGGAATAATGAAACACTTTATCAGTGAAAAGATTGAAAAGCTGCGCATGGATGGCATCTACTACAAATTGGCCGAAGTTGAAAAAGACAAAGGGTTTGGATTCACTTGAGAGGATAGACAGGAAAGATATAATAGGTTCATCAAGCCATTGGTCTAAATAATAGCCAAATAAATAGGAAAGAATTGTGGCAATATGTCTTGTTCTATCAGGGAAAAGAGGGGGAGAATAAGGCAGATTCTTGCTTGGAAGAGGTGTGTTCTCATCCATGAAAAGCTCTAATGTTTTGGCTCTCTTAGAAAAATTAAGTTTCTGTTACATTTAAATCAGAACTTCATGGGAAAAGAGAGCAGTCCCTTCAATAACCGAGGGCTGCATCATTTGCATGATGGACTTGGCATCAATTGTGAATAAAATATGTCTTTTTGGGGCCATCACTGCCCTTTTCTATGGGTTGTAACATGAATGACATTTCCTAATTAGTTTTGGGCAATTCTATGTTTTAGGGAAGATATAAAAAGGTAGGTTAGTGTCCTAGAGGCATATGTCATCCATCTCTTCCATGAATTGGTCCTCCCACTAGCAATATATATCAAAAAATGCAAATTCTAAGAGAGTGTCATGGATCTTGAAATTTATATCAGCAAATGGTAGGTGATCTAAATCCAATGGTGGGTGCACCATTGGGTTAAATATTTATGGTTCCTTCCTCTTTGGTGCCATGGTATTCTTCTTTGAAGCTTTCCTCTCAAAATTGTCTTGTGTTGAACCTGTGACAGAAAGGAATAAAAAGAAGTGGGATTTCAGTGAGGGAGAAAGAAAACAAATTAACTAGAGATGGGGATTCAAGAATAGGAAATGGTAATTGCTGCAGGAAAATGAGTTATCCTGTACTGTATTGTTGTTATTTGGCTTCACTATTCATTCTCTGTGATGCTTGAATGAAGTGGAAAGACATCTGCAAGTGAAAAATAGCAATTAAAATTTGAAATTCGCATGAATTGGTGGTTTTATGACTTGGAATAGTGCCATTGCATTGGTTTGATTTGGTGCGGGTCTATTGGCCAACGATCCAACCCATTGATTACTCAACAGTGGGAATGGAAGTGATTGGGTAGTAGATGGGATGGGTTGGCGCCGTGAGGTGGCGGGGGTATCCAATAGTCAAAATAGTGAGTGGTTTGAGTAGTAGCGAAAACATCTTTTCGGGGGGCTTAGGGAGAGGTAGGTGGTACGAGAGGGGGGGCGGGTTGAAAATTCATGAGGGTGTGACATGTAAGGTGGCAAAAACTGCCAACTTCATACCCCACCTCTAGGATTAACTTTTGGAGGGTGAGGGGAGCCGGAAAGGGACGAGGGCCATTAGATCGGTCGGAGTGAGAAGGGATAGGGTGATAGATGGTGGGTAGATTAGATATGATGTGATGGGTGAGTGTGGTGGTGGGCTCCGGAGATAAATGAGGTGCAGACTATAAAGGTAAGGGGTAAATAATAAGGTTTAGGGAGGAATGATTATTACTGTGACATAAGACCCCTTCCTTTTCAATTTCTTATTTTGACCTTGGAAAAGATTGAAATTTTTCTTCTAACCTTAGGAAAATATTGGAAAATGTCTTCCAACTTTTAAAAGGTCCTTTGATATCCTTTCACTTTTCTTTGGATCCACCTACCTTTATTCTATAGCCTAGCATTTTTTGTTCTTTTCCATTTTCAGGGTGCACTTAGACTTGCAGACCCTTTCCTCTTTTTTTTATCTCTTTTTCTTTTAAAATCTAATCTACTCTATCACTTATTTCTTCCCTTGGTTCAGATTAATCAGTTGGACCAAATTTATTTTCTACCTAACCACTAATTTTCCAAGATTAAACTGTTTGGAAAATCTTTATTTTCTAAGCTATCAACATAAATGGAAATTTGTTCAATCATGTTTAGATTGTATGATTTGAACAACATTTGGGGTTTTCTTTTTCTTTTTCTTCTTTTATATAGACCCTCTTTGCATTTATTTTCTTTACTCCTTGTTTTTTTGTGAAATCAATTGAAAATTGAAATCTATGAATAATTTGAAATCTGCAAACTATGAAATGATTATCACCTTGAGATCCTATAAATTATAGGACCCTAACATAGTTTATCCATGATAGAGTGTATATGTGTGGCTAACTTTGATGATCAATAAATTATTATTAGAGTTTGTAGGTAAGATCCTAGTCAAATTTTAGCTATAGCTATGCAAGATGGTGTTCTTTCGAAGTTGCTTGTTGATTTGTTGTTTCACATAGTTGCTTTAGCAAACCATAAGCTTGGTAACATTTACTATAACATTTTGAATTTTCAAAACATTTGTAATTTTTTGACACCAAAATGTTTTTATTTAATCATTTAATGCTGATTTTCTGTTTTTGCATATATGATTTAGCAAACATTTACTCTTAAATTTTGAATTTTCAAAATATGTTAGACAACTAATCCTCAGGATTAAGCTTGGGTCAGTTTGAATAGTTATTGGAGTCCAAGAAGACCCGAAAATTGATTCAGTTGTTTCCTATATGTATTAATATGTACACATTGTACATCATTGATAGAGATAATTTAACACTGCTTATTTGGTTTCCAATTTGTGTGTGTTTTACAGTGGTATCAGAGCGGGTAGTTCATCTACTTGTTGATTAAATTGAGCTACTTTTTTGTGGAATTATTGATCATTCCTCCTTTCTTGGTTGAGTGCATTGTTTTCTCCCTGTTTATTTTGAAAGCAAGGTCTCAAATTCATGGTCAAACTTAGATAATGTATTCATTGTCAAACTTAGATAATGATTACAGAAGTGTTGGAAACCAAGTTAAAAGAAAGCAAGGTAAAAGTGATTACCCACCAACAACTCTTATTACTGATACAATAGAAAATGAATGAATAACATTGAATATTAGTGAAGCTTTGAAGATGTTTTTTGGAAGTGAATTATTAATTGTTTTTAATGGAACATGTTTCTTCCATATTTGGTGTTTGAATTTAATCCACATATAATTGGAAAGTAATGAATGCTTCAAGGTTCATGAAAGTGAAAGCAAGAAAACATTTATAGAATTTTTTGATAAGGATTTGTAAAAAATAAATGAATATGGATACATTTTCCAAAATATGAGACCATGAGTAAGGTGAACACATTTCCTATATATTCTATATTACTTCTAGAAGCAACATCTTGGTGTGGATGTAGCCAGAGCCAAAAATTTCAAAGTGAACAAAGAAAGATGCAGAGGTAGAAATGTGAAAGTGAATAGAGAAAGAAGCAGATCGAGATAGGTGAAAGTGAATAGAGAAATAATCAGAAAAACATGAAAGCTAATAGGGGAAAAGTTGGTGAGTATCAATTTAATGGAAACTATATCAAAATGTGATTAATTTTTTTCCTCGTTTCTTTTATCAATTATATTTAAGAAAAAGAAAATGGTTAAAGAAAGGTGAAATGAGAAAGTAAAATTAAAAGTGGATAAATCTGAAATGAAATTAATTAACTTGGAGTTAAAAGAGGTGGAAATATTTGAGGACAAGTTTTTATTTGAAATAAGTTTAAAACTTAGAGAGAAAAAGAAAAAGGGAAACAATGAGCTTTGAACCTAGTTCTCTATTGGATTATTTTTTTATCCCAAAATCAAATCACTAAGCCATTTTTTATTTAAAACAAAAACAAAAAGAGAAAGGTATTTATATTTTCTTTTAGACGAGTACTTCACATATTTGAAAATTTGAAAAGGATTTGTTTAAAGAATCTTTTGGTGGTATATGACTATGCGAGTTCATGTGTATATAAAGTGAAGTTTAAATTATAAAATTTTTGAGTATAAAATCAAGGAAAGAAAATGCATTGTGGTTAGAAGTGCTCATTTGGTATGTTAAAGATCACATGGTCACAAATTCAAATCTTTGTGAAGAAAATTTTCTGGAAGTTGTCACAAGAACATGACATTTGTTTTCAGCAATCTAATAGATTTTTTGTTGAAATTATATTGTAAATGCATGCATTTTCTATTGAACCCAAAACCCAGTTAAATAATTGTAAATTCATTTGTATTGGGTGCATTTTCGGTGGTAGCCAACACCCCTTTTTTTAAATTTGATTATTGGAGAAAATGACGAAACTCGATGATTTGTTACAATTATTAAACAACTTAATGTCATCTACTATTCATAACAATGTCCAAGTCAATAAGGACACACTCTTTGACATCTAATCATGTTTGAAAAATGCTAAAATAAAATTTGAATTATTGGAGCTAGAGTCCTAGTTTCAGTGAGATAAAATACTTGAATTACAAAACAATAGCTTGTTTGAACGTGATCATTAGTCAGAAAATGATCATAGCAATGAATTGATTCCAAAAGAAAATTCATATGGAACAGAAAGTAATGTTCAAACAAGGGTATGCAAGAGTCATTTGCATAAGAATCCTATCATTCCCAAAACTGTTGTAACACCATGGGAAGAGATTAATCATAATAAACATAGAGCCAGTTTGGGATATAATGCCCTGGATGTATCTTTTCACATTCCAGATTTTTCCAAACCTATACAATTCCGAAGTGTTAGATTTCTATATGGTGTTGTTCCAGAACAAGTTGATAGATGAAAACAATGCAATAAAGTTGGGCATGTGAAAGGTCGTGTTTTGATCTTCACCCATGTGAGAATTGCGGAAAGTGTAATCACCATACAAATAGATGTTCCAAAAGCAAGACTACTGCAAGAGAGCAACTAAATTTCAGATGGATTTCTTCTTGGGATTGGACGAAAACAACCAAGAATATTTATAGGTCATACCAAAGGATATGTTCGAGAGTGATGACCAACCTTACAAGGATGAAGCATACTTCTCACCTTATATCCGAGAAGGGGGAAATTGTTGATGGTCTACTACAGGTTCAAGTTCGAGATGTCAAGTTTGTTCGAGATGTCAAGAAAACCTGAGTTAGAGATCTATATTGAGACTGAGTCACAACCTATAATAGTTAAAGCCAGAGTTGTGAGACTTCAGTTTTTGCTGATTGAGTTGTTTGTGAACAACAACTTCCAGATTTGCAATTTTTTGAATAACTACATTGATTGTTCCAGAGTTTGTGGTCACCTTAAAACCACATTTTTTGTTGTTTTGAGAACTGCTATGAAGGTTCCAGAGTTGGTGTTGGTAGAGGCCTACTCCCATATTAGTTTTTTGGTCATCCTTAAAAATCATTCCTTGAGAGACATTCAACTCTTGGCTAAGATGAATTTTTGCATTTTTAGCTCTCATTCTTGGAATTTGGTACATCCCTTCGGATTAATGGGGGAATGTTGGACAACTAATCCTCAAGATTAAGATTGGGTTAGTTTGAGTAGTTATTGGATTCGAAGAAGACCTAAAAATTGACTCAATTGTGTCCTGTATGTACTAGTAGGTACACATTATACATCATTGATAGAGATCATGTAATAAAATTTATTTGGTTTCTAGTTTGTGTGTGCTTTGATAATGGTATCAAAGCAGGTAGTTCATCCGCTTTTGGATGAAAAAACATTTTGATTTTATTTTCCTAATGACAGATCATGACAAACCAACCTGTTTATTTTTATCAGAATTTAAGAAATAATATGAAATTATATTTAACTGTATATTCATGTTGGGAAGTGTGTTTTGTTTACTGCAACGAGCAAAGTGAACTCTACAGAGGGAAGGAGGAATTACATACTCTTGGAATTTTGAAAAAGAAAGGCCCCAACTATAAAATTAGGGATACTTTTTGGGATGTATATGGAATTATATATCAAATTGGGTATTGGGAACAATGATTGAAATTGATCTATGCTCTCGAGTTCAAATTTTCACCCAGTGGTTTATTCTAGTGGTACAAAAATCCATTGAGGTCACACACACACACATTTTTAATGAAATTGAAATTTTAATTAAAAATAGTCATGTATGTGAAATTATTTTAGATGAAATCATATGAGTTTGGTTGAATTAGAGAGGTTTGTTTTTGTGTGTATCACTCAGCTCAATCTCAAATGAGTTTGGTTGAATGATGAGGGATTTGTTTATGTGTGCTTCTTTTTGCTAAATCTCAATTTTATTTTAGTGCAACGAGAATTTACTATATGTGATATGGATAATTTCAATGTTTTATAAATTAGTGTATTATTAATTTGTACTTTTGTATTCCTTCATTTTGTTAAGAAAATATAAGTATAAATAATATAATTTAGATATAAATAATTGAGAAATGACATCTTTGGGTCATTTTAAGAAAGGTGAAAATGACTTTCACTTGCTAATATATTTTATATCCCTTAATGCGCACAACTTATTAAAGTGGAACCAACATTGAAGAGGTCGAATAGAGCATTCAAGTCTAAAGGAAAAACAAAGTTTGCATGGGGTTATACCATAAAATATTGTGATGGTGTTGAAAGGATAAAATTATTTGTAATGTGTAAGATAAACTGTTTGGTGTGTAAAAATTTAAACGGGAGCATGATTATTTAGAGGTCTTTGTTTCATCTAGATGTACACCCTAGGAAGATTGTACACCCCTGCACGCGGGGGGGTGCGAGGGGTACTTGTCCCCCCCCGCGGGGGCAGGCCGAGCTAAGCCCCCCCGGCTGGGGGATATGGGAGCTAGAGGTCCCCCAACAGGGGTTTCGGGGGCAATGCCCCCAAGCTAAAAACATATGTAAAATTGCCTTGTAAAAGTATAATTTCTAGTCAATCTGGGTCGTTCATTAGGCAGATGATCTGATGGTAGAAGTTTTGTTTAGTTTAGGGTTTTCTTGCCCTAGAAGGAAACCCCTCTCTTTGCATGAGGGCATTATATTGAGGCTGTGTAATAGGTGTGCATTCTTAGAGTGAGAAACAGAGAGGTGAGACTGTGAGAGAAAACAAAGGATATTATAGCGGATCTATTGTACGTTGTGTCTCTTCATTTTTCTGGATAATAGAAAGGAAGGACTGGCTATTCAGGATGGATGTAGCCCAAACTGGGTGAACCACGTATATCTGTGTCTCTCTGATTTTATGTGTTTGTGCTTTTCCGCATATTATATGTCTTGCATTTCTCTGTCATATATATAATATTTTTCTAACAAACTCCATTTGCTAACTTTGTAAATACATCTTTTAAAGTCAGTGACCTAAACATCCATTCAACATCATAGGCTCATAAAATTTCTTTACAACTTTTAAAGTGGGTAAGAAAACATAGTACTCTTCTAATTACTATACATGTAGAGTATTGCTAGTGGTCATTACATATTTTGGGGGTGAATCATATACACACACTCATTTTTATTTGAGAGTAATCCTTCTTTGATGAACGATCTCACTTATTGCATAACATATTGGCCTTCTTGTTTGATGATATTATTCGATGGCGATCTTATGATTTTGATGTGGTTGATGTTCTCATGGTTCTAGTACTTACTTCATGGTGAGGCTCCTTGGTGTGATGGCTTGTCTATGGTGTTGCGATAATCTAATGTAAGTGCCTTCATATTCTACATGTATAGTTCATCTTGTTGAATAGAATTAACAAAATATACAATGAAGTTCATAGAGTTCGTACTCCCTTGACACAATTTGAGGTGCCTTGGGGGGATTGATTTGAATTTTGATGATGACATGCTATCTCACTCTTGTTAAGGATTTTTCTAGCCTTTATGATGTTTAATATAATTCATTAACCAATTTACTTGGTCAAATTCTCATCTCTTTGGCCAATTTCTGGAGCATATAGGGTATGTGATGAGGTATTGAAATGGAGTCCTCTTGGAGGAGGGTTTTACTATTTTTCTTGTTTATTATACTTCCATGATGATATTGAATAACACATAGTATTTTTGAATGCGTGGTTACATTTATTATGTATCTTGGAGGACCCTAAAGGGGTTAATATTTTGATGGTGATGTCTTCTAAATAAGTGTTCAACCTATTGGACTGTATATTGTACTTATAAAAGGATATTTGACATTATAAATAGGTCTATGCATGGAGTTGAGTTACAATTTTTGGAAATGGGAGGGCACATTTAGGTGAAAAAAGGAGCTCAATCGAGCCTTTTTTAAGCACTTTCTTGAGGGCTAAGAGATAACTAGATCGAGCGTTTAAAAAATACCCTCAATCAACCTCCTGTATAAATTGACTTACAGGATCTTAATGGAGTTAGGAGCTCAATTGAGCTCGAGGGCTCAATCGAGTTGTTAATTCCTATTAAAAACCCATATGTGGTTTGCGCAGACCATTTTTTATGTAGACCACAAGGAGTCAAGAGCTCGATCGAGGGATTCAAACCTTGACTGAGATGGAGGATATTGATCTAGACAAGCGACCTCACCAATGACCTAGAGGCTCAAGCCAAGTTATTTTTTCTATATTTTTTTTGTCTATTTTATTTAAATTTTCTTGTAAAATAAAATAAATTAATTTCAAATAAAAACCCTCCACTCAAAACT
Organism: Pinus taeda; assembly: GCA_000404065.3. Classification (NCBI taxonomy): domain Eukaryota; kingdom Viridiplantae; phylum Streptophyta; class Pinopsida; order Pinales; family Pinaceae; genus Pinus; species Pinus taeda. The sequence continues at coordinate 49,551 of APFE031483934.1, read as the reverse complement.
ACAAAAACCACCATGAAAACCACAAAAAACCACCAATAAAACCCTTGAAAGCCAACCAAAAAAATCTAAAATTTAGGTTTAATATTTTTTCATTTCATTGTACAAGTTTTTCAATAATTACAATGGTAGCGTGTTTATTATGAATTCTTTCATTTTTTAATAGAAAAAACTTTATTTTGTAATTATTTTAGGATTTAAGTTTGTTTTAGGAAATTAGTGAAATAAATTAAAAAAAAATGATTTTTTGTTATTTAAAAGGCATTTTAAATTTCTAACAAATTTGACCAAAAATATGCCCAAAAAAACTCCAAAATATAAAACAATGAACAAACTATAACCAATAAATAAATAAATTAAGAGCTTGAGATCGACATGATGAATATGCTGCTCATGGTGTACCTGTATTTATCAAATATATATTTTTTTAATATTTTATATAATAATTTAGTAAATGTATAAAAAGTTAATTGTACTAAATAAATATTTAACTATATTAAAATCCAAAATATTTATTTTTTTTAGTTTATATATATATAGAATAGATATTAAAACTAACAAACATATAATATTAACAAACCATAATTATATATAATATAACTAGTATATATATATATATATATCTATACTCGATGTTATATATGGTTATTATATTATTAATTATATTATATAAATACTATTTTAATTATGCTATATCATTAATTAATATCATTCATAATTATAACTCTATAGATTAATTATTTATATTGCTTAACTTAAATAGTTTAGTTTTATTATTATATATAACCATATATAACATCGGTATATATATTCTATATATATATATATTATATATATTATATTATATTATATAATATATATATATATATTTATATAATGTCTCCTCTAATCATTTCCTGAGGCATATGGCTAGCAAGGAACAAAAGCATTTTTAAAGAACAAAACCCCTTGGTGGGGAATACAGCTGTTGGATGCGTAAAAATCTACTCTAGCATACCTGAGCCAAGCCGAGAGGAAATTTATCGCCCTATTAGAGAGGAGCACATTAAGGAAGGAGTTCCTTGGGAATACTTCGATGGGGCTTCCAACCAAAACAATAAATGCGAGGCTGGGTTGGTAATTCATCTAAACATTCATAGATGTCTCATAGCCTCTGTGGGGCTAGGGAACAGATCAAACAATTTTGCAGAATTGTCAGCCTTAAAGCTCCTACTCTGTTGGCTTACCCACTTGGGCATATTCATGATTTAGATCTTAGGGGACTCAATGAACATCATCAAATGGTTCAATGGAGTGAGCAGATGTCAGAATTACATATTATCACCATTGTTAGAAGAGACAAAACATTTAAAGTCTTTTTTTAACAATTTTTCTTTATGTCAGATTTACAGGGAACATAATGATACACCAGACCAGCTTTCTAAAGCAGGTTTGCAACAAGATCTGGGTAGTTGGAGGATAGAGGAAGCTGATATGGATGAGATCTGTGTGTCGGATTAAGGACCATATGCTTAAAAGTTCATATTTTACTTTGTTCACTGCCTAGTTTCAGGCAATTTTTTTTTTTTTTTTTTTTTTTCGCTTGTTGACAACAAACAATTTACACTAAAATGATACTATAACAGTCATATTAACTCACATAAAAATTTCAGCCGATTCATTCATGTTTGGGTTGTTTTCCTCACTGAGGAGGTCCAGGAATGACTTAGCCCCATCTGTATGTGTTTCTATTTTTTAGGACATATGATGATGCTTTTCTCAGGCAGTTGATCTAATGGGGTTGTTTCCCTCACAAAGGAGGCTCAAGGTTAAAAAGTGATATTATGCCAGATAAAGTGAGATGGTAGAAGGAGAAGACCTTCAAATACCATCTCAAAAAACTCTACGATCGGAAACTCACACAGTTAACTGAATGCCTAACAACATATACAATGTAGCTTTTTATAAATCAGAATAAAAAGTTCGTTTTTTTCCTTGGGAAAAATATAAAATAATGTCATTTAACATAGTTCTATAATTATTTAACATAATGTGCTCTTCATGATAATATAAGATGGGTGATTCTTAATAACTTTTAAAGAGTCAAGTTTACCTATAAAGTTTTTATTTAAAATTTCAAGTACTCATATTTGTAGAATTGTTTTAATTCAATGATATGACAACTGTAACTCTTAGTTCCCACCCTTATTAAATTTATTGGTCAATCAATGATTCTATAACTTACACTTTCTATATTAACATTAGATTTTATTTAATTTGACCCTAGGATAGAATAACTAATCAGGAACTATAAGTAATTTTGGCGGACTTTAACCGAACACTTGGAGAAACAATTCCAAAGAAAAAATTGTAATCTAAAGCTATATCTAATTACGTTAACTAGAATTAACATTATAACTAATCTCTCTCTCTCTCTCTCTCTCTCTCTTCGCCTATATTATATATATATAATATATATATATATTACATGAACTATAATTATATATAGTTATGTTATAGGTATAACTAACTAATTGTAATCTAAAGCTATATCTGGTTATGTTAACTAGATATAACTATAATAACGTATATAACTAAAATGTACATAACATAACATAGCATAACATGTAGCATAACTGTTGGATGTTGGAAATAATACTGAGGGGGCTGAATCGGTATTATCGGTTCAATATTTTTTCATTTCCCAAATAGATTTATATACGCTACTTCTATGAAGTGAACTAGCGTGTACACGCTACTGTGATTAGAGAAACCAACATATACCCAGAGAACTTATGATTTAGTCAATTTTATCTTTAATCAGTGCATCAGTAACTTGTTAAACAATGCTGTAAAAACATAATAAACCATCACACATAAGCAACACACATGAACACCAAGATTTAAGTTGGAAACTTAATGCGAGAGAAAAACCACCTGCTGCTTTCGTCTCTATCTTCTTTTAATAATAAGAAAATATATTTACAATCTTGTAATGGTGAAGACTCATACCAGTATGTAGGCACCCACTTGTAGAAGGCTACAACCTTCTCTCATTTTGTAGCTTCTACTGGAAGGGAACTACAACCCCCTAGCTCTTTTACTAGCCAATTTGTTTACTAGTACGTAGGCACTGGCCTACAGAAGGCTACGACCTTCATTCTTCCTTCAGGGACCACATTTCATAAATTTTTAGACTAGATGTTCCTGGTACACAACAATGCAAATGAAGGCCTCGTTTCATCAAATTTTCATACTGGACCCATAACTCAACTAAGTGAGTATGACCTGCCTAAGACCAATGACTCATACATTCACCCAACCAAGTGGGGATACCCCACATTTGACTTATCCTCCCAACCAAGTGGGGATATACCAATTGCTTATACATGATAGAAATATAACAAATATTACATCATCCATCCCAGGCATAGTGGGGATACAAAGTAAATCATATGTCCAATAGGACTCATTCAAATACTATGACAGAAGAAGTCATATCACACCTTAGATATTTACATGAATTATGCAAAAAATGATATAAATGTATGAAACCATAGCTGAACTTAGAAACCATAATGCCAACAATGCAAAATGCGTGTGAAGGTTAATGCTCCCCTTGAACTTGTGCTACCTGTGAATTGTCAATAAGTCATTCATCCAAGCATCTTTGTCAGTAAAAAAAAAAATCAATGAACAAAGCATATCGTCAAACTGTAACCATCAATATCAGACTCAGCACCCATATCAAAGTTTGATCCATTGTTTTTCTATCAGAAAAACATATACATGTCTGCAACCACAGAAACCTGCGTATATACATGACTATACTTCATGAAACTCATGTATATGAACCTTCCTCTAAAAAATGGATTTAACAACAAGAAGATGCAACAACTACTCCCAACTTTTGTCTGAGATATTGAAATGTTTCTCTGGGAAACGGTTTGGTAAATATATTAGCAACCTGTTCTTTGGAGGGAAAATAATCCAACTTAACCTTTTGTTCAAGCACTTGCTCTCATAGAAAATGGTACTTAATGGGTATGTGCTTGGTCTTGGAGTGCATGAAAAGATTTTCGAAATAATGATGGCACTTGTATTATCACATACAATGGAGATGGGTGGAGTACATGTGATCTGAATGTCTTGCAATGTTTGCATCATCCAAAGTAGTTGTGTGAAACAAGATGAAACAACCACATATTCCACTTCAGTTGTAGGAAAGAAAATCGAACTTTGTTTCTTGTTGAACCAGGACACTAACTGTGAACCCATATAGAATACACCTCCACTAGTGCTTTTTCCATCATCAACATTTCCTACCCAGTTTGCATCTGTATATGCATGAAGATTAAGGTCTATATATTTAGGATACTGTGGTCCAAAGTCTTGAGTTCCTTGAAGATATTTGAAAATTCTTTTAACTGTCTGAAGATGTGATTCCTTTGGATTTTCTTAGAACCTTCCAACAATTCCAACTACATGCATGATATCAGGTCTAGTACCTGTTAGATAAAGAAGAATTTCGATCATAGATCTGTAAGTTGGTTGGTTTATTGCTGGTGATTCATTTTTAGAACTGAGACTCCATCCTATTACCATTGGAGTACATACTGGTTTATAATCTTCCATTCCATACTTCTTCAATATCTGCTTGAGATATTTGGTTTGTGAAAGAAAAATACCATCTTTTGTTTGCTGTACTTGTAGACCAAGAAAATAAGTAAGTTCACCAAGTAAGGACATTTCAAATTCTTGATGCATTATCAAAGAAAAATTCTAACTCATATTCTTCATTGCTACCAAAGATGATATCATCAACATAAACAACAATAATTAGCAGTTTATCATTTTCAATCTTTGTGTATAAGTTGCTATGTGCAAAAATTTTGTGAAACCTTTTTGTTGTAGATATTTATCAAGATGGTAATACCAAGCCCTTGGAGCCTGTTTTATACCATAGAGAGCCTTTTTGAGCTTGCATATGAGTTTTGCGTCATTTCCTAGAATGAATCCTTTTGGTTGTGCAAACTTATTCTTCTAAATATCCATTATGAAAAGCTGGTTTTACATCCTTTTGATATACTTTGAATTTTTGAAAACTAGAAAGAGAAAGAAACATTCTTATGGCTTCAAGTTCGGAAATAGGTGCAAACGTTTCTTCAAAATCTATACCTTCTTGTTGAGCATAACCTTTAGAAACAAGTCTTCCCTTCTTTCAAATAACTTCTCCATTTTCATTCAACTTATTCTTAAATATCCATTTTGTTCCTATAACATTTTTATCATGAGGTCTAGGAACTAATTCCCAAGTATCATTCTTTTCAATTTGGTCAAGTTCTTCATCCATGGCATTGAGCCAAAGTTCATATTTGGTTGCTTCATTTACATTCTGTGGTTCGGTGGAGGATAGCAATCCTAGATAATTTGAGGTCCCTGTAAGAGTTCTTCTTGTCTGTACTATAGACCCTTTTTCTCCTAGAATTTGAGATTCTAGATGATTTTTCTGAACATAGCTAGATGGAATCTTTTCTATCTATTGTATCTTCTTCTAGTGCTTCATAGGCTTCTTCCTTTATATAATTTTGATTTGATACAGGAAAGCATTCCCCATTGTCATATTCCTCTATTCATTTCATTTGTTCCATATTTTTGCATGCTTCATCAATTACGACATCAATGCATTCAATAATTTTCCAAAGTCTTTTATTATAACATTTGTATCCTTTACTTTTGGATGAATAACAAAGGGGAATTCCTTCTTCCGATATGGGTTAAAACTTACCAAGTTTCTCATCAGTCCTTTTCATGAAACATCTGCTTCCAAAAACTCTAAAATGTTTTACAGTAGGAGGCTTATCATACCAAAGTTCATATGGAGTTTGATCACTATTTACCCGAACATTCGCTTTGTTAAGAATAGCCATGGAAGAAAATGCAACTTCTCCCTAGAAGGTTGCAGGAGTTCCAAATTCATCAAGCATAGATAGAGCCATTTGTTGAATTTTTCTATTCATTCTTGCCACCACACCATTTTGTTGAGGAGTTCTGGCAATGGCGAATTGCCTTTTTATTCCATGTTGTTCACAAAAGTAAAATAATTCATTTGATATGGATTCTCCCCCTCGATCAGATCTGAGACATTTGATTTTTCGATCTGATTCATTTTCAACTAAAGCTTTGAAGGATTTAAACTTTTCAAATGTTTCATCTTTATGCTTTAGTAGACCTATCCAACACATCCTAGAAAAATCATCAATAAATAAAATAAAGTTTTCTTCTCCATGAGGTGACTTTTTGCTTGTTGGTCCACATAAATCAGTATGGATGAGTTCAAGAGGCTTACTTGTTGATCCTTCTTTTTCACTAAAATGAACTTTGGTTTTCTACCAACTTGACATGGTTTTCATATGGTATTTTCTAGGACGCTGATATCTAGAAGATCATGAACTGCCTTGAGCCTACATGATTTCTTATTTGAGAAAAGCTTAAATGTCCCAATATTCTATGCCATAGCCAGTTTTCATCTATTTTTCTTAGATATCATTGTTGTTGTCCTTCTTTGAGTATATATAAATGGTTTGGAGTTCTTGTACCTTTGATCACGATCTTTCTTGTATCAAGCTCATGAACTACACATTCGTTTGATCGAAACAAAACTTCATTTCCTTGATCACACATTTGGGTGACACTCAACAGGTTATGTTTTAAACCATCTACATACATGACATTTCCAACTTTAACCTTTTATTTCGAGAAAATAGAACCTTTATCTTTAATGATAGTCGGTGTGTCATTTCCAAATGAGACATTCTTTTACTTTTCTAAAGAATTATATGAATGAAGTTTCTCTTTATCACCTATCATGTGTTTGGAGCATCCACTATCGATGCACCACTGATTCTCTTGTCCTTATGCATACAGAGATATGCCACCTCTTTCTGATTAAGATTCCTTATTTCTCCATATCTTGGAATTTAATGATGATTGCTCCTTTTGAAGTGTTGGACGAAATTTTCTCTTACATTTAGAGTCTTCATGAGCAAAGTTTTTGCAAACCAGACATTATATTTCATCTTCAAGAGGAGAAATTTTATTATATGAACTTTTATTGATTCTAGTTACACTCCTTTGATTTCGTGCCTCTCTAGTCATGATGGTTTTGTAAGCAACACATTCAACAGCCTTATGCCCAAATTTATGACATTAAAAACATTGCCCATTAAAGAAGTTTCTGCGATCATATAATCTTTTGGCATTGTTTACCTGTTGATTTAAACTTCTATTGATATTCATCCTTGGCGTAAATTGAGTATGATTTACCTAATGAATATTTTTCACGGGGCTTCACTCAATGAACCTCATACATATCACGTGCATTCGTGGCATATTAAATTATACCCTTAGTTTGACTACATATTGGAAAATACCTCCAAACAACACATTATTTAACCCGTTACCAATATGAACCCAATACATCTTCCTAATTTAAAAACCATACTTCCACTAGATATTGGAGGTATCCATTTTTTCATTAACATTTTTTATACCCCTTTATATTCTTTCATTAACTTTGGGCTCCATTTTTTATACCTGCCAATATAAAACCTTCTAACCCTTATATATCACCCAATATATTATGTGATTTTTCCTCAATAAATATCCCCCCATATGAACCTATGTGGTATGGTATTGCTTCCCCAATAAAGCCCCCGTGGTATTTTTAGACCTTTGGTGACGATTGAAAAAATTGTTCACTGGTATTTGTTGCATCAATATAGCTTCTCGTGGAGCCTGACGAATTTTTTGATTGAGATGATTCTTCAGTATGTCCAAGACCTGTCTTTATAAGAATATAATGCTAAACTTTGATGATTTCATTTAAAGTTTCTAATCCTTTAGAAAATCTAAGATTAAGAGATTTTGTCTTCTCAAGTTCTTTTCTAGACCCACAATTTCACATTTTATATTTTCATTGTGCTTTTCTCTTTCAGTGGGTTGATGTGTCAACGTATCTATGATCATATTCTTTTCTTCCAAACAGATTTTGAGTTTTGTGATTTCTTCAAATAAAGTCTTCACTATTAGATAAAGCATCACTATCTTCATGCGTATAGTAACTCCTTGTATTGACAACCTGTTTTCTATTGCGTTTTGAATATTCCTTTCCCTTTTCATATTTATCTTTATGAGGACATTTGGCAGCATAATGGTTGACTCTACCACAAGCAAAGCATTTGAATGGTAGCTTACCTTTGAATCTTCTGGAACCCCGTTGAACATTCGGGACAAAATTTACCTCATCTTCTTCTTATGAAATATATCCCAGTTCATTGTGCTCTTCCTTTTCTTTTCTCTTTGCTAAAGATTTAAAAGTGGATTCTCTCATATTTGATGGACCTCATTTCCTCATTTCAAAGGTAGTCATGATTCCATGGAGTTGAGTCATAGGAATAGTTTGAAGATATTTTTTTCCTTCTATGGCAGACACTTTTGACTCAAATTTAGAAGACAAATATCTCAAAATTTTCTCAGCTAAAGTAGCTTCCTTTATCTCTTCACCCATATTCTTCATACAATTGACAATCTCATCTACATGTTAACTAGCAATACTCTCATCACTATGAATCTTAAGAGTTTCATACTGAATTTTGAGAGTTTGAAGCTTAGCACGTTTTACCTGGGAGTCTCCTTCGTAGCTCGGAATGATTTTGTCCCATATCTCTTTGGCTATCTTGAGCTACATGAATTTGACAAATTCTGATTCTGATGGACTCCCCAATAACGTATTAACAACTTTGGCATTTGTTTCGTATAACTTCTTACCTGTAGAGTCTATAGGTATTGCTGCTGGAAATTGATATCCTCCTTCCACAATTTCCCAAACATCGGCTCCAAGCCATTTAAGATAGGATCTGGTTCTTATTATCCAATATACCAAGTTTCTCCCATTGAATATTGGTGGTCTAATACATCCCATTCCTTCGTGATTATTCATCTTGAAAGATCTTCCTTCAAGCAATCAAGCTTCATTTGAAGGACCTACTCTGATACCAATTGTTGGAAATAATACTGAGAGGGGGCTTAATCAGTATTATCAGTTCAATATTTTTTCATTTTCCAAAAATTTTTATATACACTACTTTTGTGAAGTGAACTAGCATGTACACACTACTTTGATTAGAGAAACCAATGTATACCCAGAGAACTTATGATTTAGTCAATTTTATCTTTAATCAGTGCATCAGTAACTTGTTAAATAGTGCATTAAAAACATAATTAACCATCACACATAAGAAAAACACATGAACACCAAGATTTAAGGTGGAAACCCAATGCAGGAGAAAAACCACCTGTTTCTGTCATATTTGTCTTCTTTTAATGATAAGAAAATCTATTTACAATCTTGTATTGGTGCAGACTCATACTAGTACGTAGGCACCCACCTGCAAGAGGCTATAACCTTCTCTCATTTTCCATCTTCTACTGGAAGGGAGCTACAACCCCCTAGCTCTTATACTAGCCAATGTGTTTATTAGTACATAGGCACCGACGTACAGAAGGATATGACCTTATTTCTTCCTCCACGGACCACGTTTCATAAATTTTCAGACTAGATGCTCCTGGTACACAAAAATACAAATGAAGGCCTTGTTTCATCAAATTTTCATACACCACTGTGCTAAACCCAGAAACCTGCATCATCATTCAGAGCTAGTTGTAACCTAAAAAATCATGCATCAGAATGTATATACTACTTTGCTGAACCCAACCTGCGTGTATATACTACTTCCTTTAACCAAACCTGCATATACCTTCAAAACTACTGAAACTTAAAACTTTTGAATCAAGTCTGTACCAACCAGCAATATACTTGAACATCTATTGTCAATTTACAGAGCTTTACATAGGCAGTAGTAGAGATAAGCCTTCTCATTTAGACAATCAATCAATCAAATGCCAAACTCCTTATGCATTCAGTTCTGCATTCAGATCTAAGAAGACTTCATTGACAACCAGTAGTAAAAGAGCATAACTGGTTAGATAGATCAGTCATTTCTAAAGAATAGGATTTTCTTTTGTATACGCTACTTGGAAGAGTCCAACATGTGTGTATATGCGCTTTTACCGAGGTGAACCAATGGGTAGATCTGCAAGTATTAACTCACAACTTCGCTACTATTACAAACTATAGAAAAACCCAGATCATGACATTTAAAGAATAAAATAGGTGTATGCAATCATATCTAGCCCAACTAATATCAGATCATTCACTGATAAGTCATTTCGGGTCTCATGATCATGATCCAATATTGTATGCAAGGTGCATAAAATATTTCAGATGAAATCACAAACAGAGCCCCTGCAACATAAAATATACTTTATATAGAAGTATTCCTGAGAAACCCTTTTTACTTGCACATTCTGGCCTTATGATCTTCTCCTCCTTATAGAGTTTTTGGACTTTCTTAATACCTCAGACGAAAACCACTTAGGACCTATGGTATTCTTGGACGGGATCTAATAGTCATTGCTCCGCTCAATATTGTGGGCTAATACCATGGTATTGACCCCTGGTATTGTTTCCTCTTGAATTTCCTTGATTTTTCAACATATATGCGCTTTTCTTCTTATGAAAGTGCGTGTATGTATATGCACCTTTTGTTCTGTGAAACAACATGTATACATTGTTTTGACTAAGTGGACCTACGTATACATCTTAATATTCTTTACACCATCCTTTTCCTTCAACTTCTTCATTTTGATTAGTAGACTTTAGTTCCATCTTCTTGTTCTTTTTTACCAATTCCCTGTTACCTCTGAATAGACCTGTTACATGGTGAGTTTCCTTTTATCAAAACTAAATTGACCTATGAGTGAGTTGCGATCAAGGACAACCCTTGTATCATAATGTCAACATTGGACGCTATATCACTACTGGGAGGTAGAGGCAATTAGTAGTGATGACCTTTATATCAATTTTAATTTAATTTTTTTTCCGGATTATTATTTTTCCACATACATCCACAATATTTTTCTTATCAAAATATGAAAGAAGTGATAAAATCAAAGCATAATAACCATGGAAAACATGATCACAATCATGCACACATAAGAACACGTATTTTTGGTCGAAACCATTTTGGGAGAAAACCACCCTGATGTTGCTGCATTGCTCAAGTATTCTGTTAATTTGTTGAAAAAATTACACATATATTAGCTTACAACCATAATTCGAAAGACATGGCTTCCCTCGCAATATGTTGAAACCTAACAACTAGGAAATCTATTTCTGTCACGGATCCATGGAAATCTACTTTGTTGGAAATAATATTGGGGCGGGGGGGTGAATCAGTATTTATCACATCAATAGCTTTTTCTTTTCATACTCAAATTTATATATGCTACTTCAATGAAGGTAACTTGCGTGTACACACAACTGTGTTTAAAGAAACCACCATATATCCACCAAACTTATGATTCAGTTAATTCATCATATGTTGATATTTAATCAGTGCATCGGTACTACATTAAACATTAAACAGTAACCATGTGCAGTAATAACAGAATAAACCATCACACATAAGAAACACACATGAACACCAAGATTTATGGTGGAAACCCAATGTGGGTGAAAACTACCTGCTACTGTCGTCTTTGTATTCTTTTAATAATAAGAAAATCTGTTTACAATCTTGTACTAGTGCAGACTCATACTAGTACGCAGGCACCCACCTGCAGAAGGCTACAACCTTCTCTCATTCTCCATATTCTACCAGAAGGGAGTTACAACCCCCTAGTTCTTGTACTAGCCGATATATTTACTAATACATAGGCTCTGACCTATAGAAGGCTACAACCTTCACTCATTCTCTAGGTACTACTGGAAGGGAGCTCCAACCCCCCTGATCAAATCACTAGCCACTACTAGAAGGAAACTTCAACTTCATCACTGAAGGCTCCAACCCTCAACATCCTCCAGGGACCATTTTCATAAATTTTCATACTAGATACTCCTGGTACGCAACACTACAATATGGAGGCCACGTTTCATCAAATTTTCACACTAGACCCATCAGTAACATTGAAGCTCAAAACCAATCACCACTACAATACATCCATCAAATACATTTACATCAACCAATCAATGGAACTCAATCATCAATGTCTAACATAACTGAAACCCAATCATTGAAACCTCTAACATATTGAATCAAACAATCACTAAACCTATGAAATATTGAATAAAAGAATCACTGAACCTTTGACATACTGAATCAAACAATCATTGAGCCTCTGACATACTAAATCAAACAATCACTGAACCTTTGACATACTGAATCAAACAATCACTGAATCTATGACATACTGAATCAAACAATCACTGAACCTCTGACATACGGAGTCAAATAATCATTGAACCTTTGACACAACTGAATTAATCATTCATTCAAACTTAATCAATTTCAACCAATCAACTGGAACAGACAGATCACTGTAACCAGTACATAGACCTGAACCCAGAACACTGCATCAACAACGAGAACCAACTGTAACCTCAAAAATCATGTGTCAGACTGTATACGCTTCTTCAATGAAGCCAACTGGCATGTATACACTACTTCCTTCAGTCAACCTGTGTATACCTGTAAAGATACAAAATCATAAAACCTCTGAACCACAAACTCTACCAGTCAGTGACATTCTAATGATATATTGTCAATTTACAGATTTCTAAATAGATAGTAGCAAGGATCACCCTTCTTACTCAATCAATCAATCAGACACAAACTCTTTATGCATTCATTTTTACTTTCAGATCTAATAAGACTTCATTGACAGACATCAATAAAACAATAACACTGATAAGATAGATCAGTCATCCATGAAAATCAAGCTTTTATTTTTTATACGCTACTTGGAAGAGTCAAACCAACATGCATACACACTTTCACCAAAGCGAACCAATGTATAGATATGCAAATACTTACTTATAACTTCGCTGCAATTCCAGACTTCAGACATACCTAGATCATCACTTATAAAGGATAAACATGTGTTAGCAATCATATCTAGTCTATGCATTACGAGATCACATAATAATAAGTCACTATGAACCTGATCCATTATTATATCTCATCCATCATCAAACACTAAGGAGCATACTTAGTTCAGATCAAGCAAAGCATCAGAAACCCACAACATGCATATTTTCTTTTGATCTAACACTTCATAAGCTATTCATTCCTTGTACTCTTCGCCTTCTGATCTTCTCCTCCTTATATAGTTTTATCCTTTCTAAATACCTTAGATCAAAACAACACTTAGAGCCTCTGGTATTCTTAGACGGGATCAAATAATTATTACTCCACTCAATATTGTGGGCTAATACCATGGTATTGACCCTTGGTATTCTTTCGCCTTAATTTCCTTAATTTTTCATCCCATACGTGCGTTTTCTTCTATGAAAGTGCATGCATACATATACGCTCTTTTTGTACAGTGAACCACGTGTACACACCCTTTTTGTATAGTGAACCCACGTATACAACTTAACATACCTGAAAATGTCCTTTTTCTTCAATTTCTTGATTTTTGTCTGTGGTCCGTTGTTCCTTTATCTGATTCTTTTGTACCATTACATTGTTCCGTCTGAATAGACCTGTTATAATGTGATTTTACATTGTACATTACTTCTGAACTGATTCCTTTGAATTTCCCTACATCTTTTCACATCTGTAAACACAATTGCCATGCATTCTGTCACATCTGATATATCTCCTGTAGATTCATATAGTTATGTAGATTCTTCTAGTTACCATATACAAGTGAGTTGTTCTACTACAAGTGGGTTGCCGTCAAGTACAACTTATGCATCATAATGCCAACATATTTCTCTCATGGATCTATGGTAATCTATTTGATGGAAGCCCCCACGACCAATGATCCTCACCCTTCTCCCATTGGACTATCCAACTCCAATTAGATGGAGAAATTTGTTCCTTCTTTTGAATCCATAAAAATCACTATCTACTCTTAAGCCTCCATGCCTTCGCTTCCTCCATGTGAAACACATTTCATATATTTTCAGACTGGGCTCTCAATCTTCTCAACATGAGTAACTCAACAAGACCATCGTTCTACACATAAAATATGAATAAAAAAAATTGCTCGGAGGGATATTCTTCACTTCTTACACCAAAACTCTACTCTCTAACACACCACAAGCGTCCAATCTCTACCACCTGCAACACATAAACTTTGAATTTTCTTCTCAATTCTATCTATGATTTTTGCATACAACACTTTGATAAATCATTGCAAAACTATGTGAGGAATTGATGCAACATTTACCCACTCTCAATTCCCTCACAATGGCTTTCTCTTACACACTCAAGAAGACCAACCAACCAACAACACTATTTTTTTTTCTCACATAAGTAAAAGAAAAAATATCCTAAAAAATTCTCCAAGTGAATACCACAGGATAATACCATGGTTATGCTAATACCCAAGACACCTATACCATAGTAATCTCCAAACCAATACCACAGGAAGCTACCTTGGTTATGTCCATAACAAGGACACCTCTACCACAGTAATATCCAAACCAATTCCAAGAGAAAATACTTTGGTTATGTCAATACTAAGGACACATATACCATAGTTATCTTAAAACCAATACCATGGACAAATAGCATGGTTATGCCAATACCAAGGGCTCCTGTACCATGGCAATATCCAAAACAATACCATGGGAAAATAACATGGTTATGTTAATATGAAGGACTCTTGTACCATGATAATCTCCAAAACAATACCATGGGAAAATACCATGTTTATGTCAATACCAAGGCTATATGCACCAAGTTAATATCATGTGCCAACCTACTCCACACACACATACAAATACCAAGAATACTTGTACCATGGTAATACTATACTCATGAAATATGCAGGATGCACAAATAAACCAGAGAAAAATCGCCAAAACAGAGTAACGCTTCCTTGCCTTGCTAAATTGCATTATAACTCTCGTCTCTACACAATTGATCATCATGGGAAGGCTTACAGACCAGTGCGAAACACCACCATCCAACATTCTATGTTCAACATTTTCAAATCACATCTCCATCCTCACATCTTCATGCTAGTAGACATGACAAAAACCATCTACACATCATGCCCCTAAAACTAATTATACATATGTACAACCAAACAACCTTTAGCCCAAACTACTAGGTTGACATGAATTCCAACCATCAACACTTCAACACACATTCATGCCAACAATACCCGCCTTTGGCATTGATGACAAACCCAACTGATCCAACCATCTAAAATTTTCCTTTGAAAATTGACATTTTCACTCTCTCCCTCTTTGACATCAGTGGAAAAGGGAAATCAGGACATCAACTGAATAGACAATATTTCCCTTATACACGAACTAGGTCCTATCAAAAACACACTAGTGCAACAAGATATATTTCCAATCAACAACAATAAACTATCTCACTCCCATGGCAACATGACAATAAGTAGTAGTAGAAAATCCATGTCGTAGAAGTAGCATTAGATCAAATCACCAACTCATAGGAGAATCAACATAATTTGACTAGCTAGCAGCAAAATTTGTCATAAAATCTATGGAAAAAAATAACATATATCGAATCAGGTCCTAAAAAAAAATAACAAATACATTCTCTCCACAATGTACTACCTAGAAGCAACAAAATTTTGATCAAATTCTCTCTCTCCTAAAGAAGAAACAACAAGAACATCCATGTTATAGCAGTAACAACAAATATGATCACCAAAGAACATATATCAACAACAAATTCAAACAATATCTCCATCTATACCAAAAACACAACAGTCCTCCAAAACCACAACTCCACCCATCATCTCTGCAAATAGAAACATATTCCATTGAATACAAACGTCTCCATGGATGAATGAGTACTAATATATATCTTGCCAATGCCTCCTTGCCACATGCAAGAGTACTCCACATGTACCAATAATTATAACTAAATTATATGCAACAAAGTAAGGGCTTCATAGGCATATTACATGGCTACAAGAGTGATGATACATCATTTTAAAATGACAAGATAAGACAATATATGGTTGAACCAACTCTCATGACTCACAATGCAACATATGCCAATCATGACTTATGACTCTATGAGCAAGACAAAAATATTTACAATAAGAATACATGATTTCATGAGCATATTATAAGGCTTTATCAATGAGATACATTGCAATCAAAATGAAACTAAGACCTCATAACTTATGCATGGTTTTCATACAATCCTCTCATCAATGTATTCCCAATACAATGACACAATGCAAGTACATGTCATGTGTGAGCAGCAATGTTTACTCTACAGAGCATAAACACATTGACTGTGTGGTTTTCCTTAGAAAGGAAAAGCCCCCCAGAAACAACATCAACAAACCTGTGTTTGATGCTCTCAAATCGTTAAACAATAATAAGAATATTGTTGTTCTTAAAGATGACAAAGGTGGTGCTATGGTTATTCTTGATAAAGATGATTACCTTCGGAAGATGTTGGACCATCTCCATAATAGTGGGAGCTACATTAAACTCAAAAGGGATCCCCTGAAGAATATTTCCAAAAGTGTGCCTCTTGTTATAAAGGCTAGTATCTTGGTCAGCTTGTTCAGTCATAAGCTTATAGAAAGTTGCCCTATTACCCTCATAATCTATGGCCTACCAAAGATTCATAAGGAAGGGGCTCCTCTGAGACCCATTGTCAACATGATCGGAGTGCCAACTTATCTTCTTTCTAAATATTTATCCCAAAAGCTTAAGCATCTTGTTGGCCATACAAAAGCCTTCGTCAAGGACTCTACATCATTTTTCAATGAGTTAAAGAGTTTCAAGCTTGATCCAAACGACAAGCTTGTGAGTTTTAATGTGGTCTCCCTCTACACTAATATCCCTATCAACAAGGTCATTGAAGTCACCGAGCGCATTATGGATTGTGATATGACTAATTTAGATGGTATTTTTCTTACTTCTACTTTATTTTCATTCGATAGGGAATTCTATGAGTAAACTTGTGGTGTCGCCATGGGTTCCCCCCTCTCCCCTATGGTAGCTAATATATTCATGGAGCATTTTGAATCAAATGCCATAGCTTATTCTCAACTTCTGCCTAAGATGTGGAAGAGGTTTGTGGATGGAACTTGTGTTATCTAGTCCCATGGTAAGGAAGAGTTGGAACTATTCTTCCTCCATCTTAACAATCAATCTAGTTCCATAAAGTTCACCATGGAATTTGTAAGTATTGGCAATCTTCCCTTCTTTAACATCCTCCTCTCTAGGAATGATGATGGATTTTTTTATCATTAGGTATTTCATAAGAAAACTCATATGGAGCA
Organism: Pinus taeda; assembly: GCA_000404065.3. Taxonomy (NCBI): domain Eukaryota; kingdom Viridiplantae; phylum Streptophyta; class Pinopsida; order Pinales; family Pinaceae; genus Pinus; species Pinus taeda. The sequence goes on along the minus strand of APFE031483934.1, from coordinate 32,157 downwards.
ATATCTTCATGCTAATTATCATCATTTCCTAGCTCAAAATCTTGGTGTTCTCAACACCTTAGTGACTAGAGCTTTAAGAGTTTCTAATGAAAACCATCTCAATGAATAGAAATCACATCTCCAAAGTGTTTTCTTTAATAATTGGTATGGTAGATACCAATGTACTAAGGCTTTCCTCAAAGCTAAAAAAGATCGTAGTGCTAAGAAAGAAACCAAGGATCGATTTTCTAGTGTTCATCTTCCTTTTATCCAAAGGACCATTGAAAGGATTGCGAGGATACTAAGGAAGCATAAGGTGGCTTCAACATTTAGGCCTTTAAATACCATCCAGAGCTCCCTTAGATCTATAAAAGACCTAGTGGACCCCAAGAATATGAAGGGTGTTTACGTTATCCCATCCTCTTGTGGGACTCTCTACATTGGTAGATTGGTCCATCGATTAATTAAAGGATTTGTGAGAATGCCACTGATATCACGCATGGCAGGACCCACTCCTCTGCTTTGGCAGAGCATGAAGATAAATCTAAGCATCACATTTTCATTGAGGAGGCCCAAGTCATTGCTAGGGTTAGTCATTTTCATCATTGTAAATTGAGGGAGGCCCTAGAAAAAAAAAAAAAAAAAACCCAACAATTTGAATAGAGATGATGGTTGGATTATCGGTAGAAGTTGGGTCCCTGTCCCATCCTCTTAGTTTTTTAGGTTTCTTTTTGGGATTTATTTTGTTTGTTTATTTATCTATTTAGGTATTCGTCTCCTTTTTATATTATTTGTTGTTGGTTTATTGTTCATGAGAGTTTACATTCTTGATCCTTTGCGTTTTCTTAATTATTTTATCATCCTATTCATTCTTTACTCCTTTTAGTATTTTTGTTATTAGTTTAATGGACCTCAGCCTCGTATTTTATTGTTGACCATGTTTTATTTATTGATTACTTTTCTTTGAATATATATATATATATATATATATATATATATATATATATATTATATATATATATATATATTATTTATTATATATTATATTATATTTATCATTAAATATGTATTTTTTAGTTTATTTTATTTCCATTAATTATTTTTATTTATTAAATGATCTTGTCTCAATTAGGGTGTTGACTCTTTATAATTTTTTACCTCCCTCCTTGTTTGGAGTTTGACTTTGATTTTTTATTTCTTGTCAATTTATTTTTTCTCTTCGATTATTTCCCAGTAATAGAGTTTTTTTAATATTTGATTTTAATAAATAATTCTTTTTTTTTTTTTTCAAAAACTAGCCGTTTAATATAGCCGTTACTTATTAGTACTTGTTTTTAATAAATTAATAAATTAATATTATATTTTAAATATTAATTTCTCAAAAACTAGTTGTTTAATATAGCCGTAACATATAATATTTGTTTTTAATATATTAATAAATTAATATCATAATTTAAATAATATTGTTGAAATATAACCATTACTTGAAATTATGGTCTCTATATTGCTCTTTTCCATGGTCTGCCTCTTCATCTGGCCCCGATGACGAACCACACTTGTTGGTTCGAAACGCGTCGGCTAAAAATTTCTCGTATGTGATTTCTACCGAAAGACTTTTCTTAATTCATTATGGATCACAAAAGCCTAAGTTCAAAAAATATATATCTCATTAAAAACATATATGGTTCGCTCCAAATCACTACCCATAGACCAAGTTCTCTCTAACAACAATCAACAACTTATAACAGTGCATAGTGGCCCAACAAAAGTGTTGTAGCGGCTACAACCGCCCTCCAAAATTTTGTCTTGAATGAAAATTTTGGAGCCTAACTTGGATCCTACGATCGATTATCCTTGGTAACTTATTGGTAAGTTGATGATTTCAAGCTTCCCTCCTTGATACTAAGAATTATCCGCGCTCTCATATTTATGCAGCGTGTGTCATTTTCGGGCATAAGGGTTGTTGTTTGTCATGCAAAGGGATTTTTTTTTTATTCAAGGGAATTATGTGCATATGAATGGTTGTCATCACATACACATGTTTCACACTCAATTCATGCGCTCTTCTCACAAAGGTTGTTGCATCAAGAAAAGTATGTCTTATGCATTATGGATGGTCTATGTTGTGTCATTAAGTGTTCATGTGCGATCACAATCAAGTCCTATCAAAATTTACATATGTTTCACTGATCTCACACTTAGCCATTTTCCTGAGCAACCTAGCCTCATCCAGCTTCCCAAACTGTGGGCTTCGCTTCTGCAACCATCAAGCTTCCTCCCTTTCCTACTGAAACCCCGCAGCCCATAGAGACCCCAACCAACACTTCTCTCCAAAAATGCGTAGAGCAATCAAGTAGCCAACACTACTCTCCAGAAATCCATAGAGCAGTCCAGCTGCAATGCACTTAGAAATTGCACAGAGGTGTCCTTCCCACACCCCCATCCCGCAACAGTGTCCTATGCCTCAAAACTACATAATGTTGTCCAAGCTTCCCTGTCTGTCTTGCATGCAGAAACTGTGTAGACAGGCCTCCCAGGGCCTCATCCTGACAATAATCACTATCTACTGAAATTGCACAGATCTAAGTCTTAGTGAATACAAGAAAATGTGACATGCTAAAATCGCTTCCAAGGAGTTGAGGAGAAGGACCAAGGAACCAAGTAATGGAAAATATCAGGACCGCATGCAAACTCTATTGGATGCATGCTCATCTTGAGGGTAAGCATGGTAAGTAAATAACACCTTCCAAAGTACACCTATTAGTTGAGTTTTCAGGACGTCTTGTCAATGTCATATCATCCTGTCCTGAGTAACAGACATGTGCACAAACACGAAACGTCATTGTATGTGTTTCTTCTACACGTCTTGCTTCCTTTTCACTTATTTGACCACTGTCATCTTTGGCATGTTGATTTCTATGTCATACTTGCGACCTCATTCTGGTGATGTTGGAGGTTATGTTTGAGTTGTGTTCACTAAGTAAACATCTATTGCACTCACACATGATGTTGTAAGCATTGTCACAAAAGTGTCGTCATAGTCGTCCAAATGTCTATCTCAAGTGTCGCACTTGTCACTCACACCCGTCAGTTTGTCACACTGAGTGTATACTGTCTTAATGGTTCAAGGTGTCTTATCGTTGAGTCATGTTTAGTGTGTGTTCGCAAGGTCATGTATGCACAAGTTCACTCGCTCACACACATTGTCGGTTTGCTGAAACTCTGTCAACCGAACCTCCCTCCAATAGCCGGACCTCTGCTAAGCTGCACTACATAGTCTCAGCTCTCATTGAACATCTACTGCTACTCAGAATTGTGCAAAACTTGAGGCTGTATCCCATTCAGTCTGTAATGCACAATCCTAGAATCAACCCGGTCGATTCCCACCTAGAATAGAGAAGAAGTTGCTCATTAAGTCATCCCAATCTGCGATTCCCACAAGCAAATCCATCAAGCCTCCCATTGGTCAACTGGAGAGTTTGACTGGGCAGTGACCCCAAGCCTTACTCCTCCAAAAAATTGTGCAGAAGTTGCCAAGCATGCCCACTTTCGTTGACTGAAGAAACTGCGTAGACATGTCAGATAGACAACTGTTTCCTTTCACTACACTACCCTCAAAATTTGCGTTGTTTTTCCAGCTGGTCACCCTGTCAACCGGTCTGCTGCTCATCCTGAAAATTGCGCAGTTTTCATGAGTAGTCTCCCAACTTCCCAATATCCCACTCAGCTTAGATATTGTGTAAGGATGTCTGGCAGGCCAGCCTCCCAGCTCTGCATAGTTTTTTCTAGTAGCCTCCCGCAGCCCGCTACCAGCTCCCCATAAAAATGATGCAATTTTTTCGAACGGCCTCCCGCAGCCCGCTGCTAGCTCCCTGAAGAAATTACACAATTTATGCTACCAGTATCCCTTTATTTCCTGCATTGTCTCCCTGAAAATATTATGCAGATATGCTCTCTAGCCAAACCAGATCCCGTAGACAGTCACTGCTAATCGGGATTTCCTATCTCAGCCTCCTAGTGAACTCTGTGTAGTTTTCATGGATAGTGCATGGAGCTCACATCCCGACTTGAAATCTACCTTCCACAGTTGGAGAGCCTTGACCTCTCTCTTGGTCACTTGCATCTAAAAGCGAAAGACAATGCACCATGGTAGACTACAAGATTTCTGGATTTTATGTCATCTCGTCATGAGTGATTGCAAATACAGGTACATGGATGAGACATTGCGTGACGATCAACAAGATGAAAAAGGAGTGCATGCAAGGATATTTGTTCATGAACGAGGTGAACAAGGAACACATGCAAGGAGATTTGTTCATGAATGGATGAACACATGGAGCATGCCAAGTAGTAAGCGAAGGAGACACACGCACATGCATGAACATCAAGCGAACACTGAGACCATTGAAGAATTCACACACTTTGCTATGCGGAGGTGAATCTATGATACACCAAGAGCACACTCATCACTCAACAGCACTGCGGCTCGACATGGACACCACCATCAGCATGAACATACCAACACTATCGTGTCGTGTCATGTCATGAGTCATCTCGGCATCATCACTACTATGGGCCATACTGTTGTAATCAATGTAATGTAACTTGGATATCCAAGATACCCACATGTAAATCCAAAGAGTCATGTAAAGTTGAAGAGTCATGTAAGTCAAATAGTCATGAGGGAAGTCGAACAGTCAGAAGGGCCAGTTTTACCCTTCACTAGAAATACCCCTCATTTGTACATGAAAAATACTTTTCACCTTGGCTCCTCCTACATAGCCTTAAGAGTCTGTAATATTTTTGTTAAGGAGCAAGCAGTGGCTCCAACACCCCATTTTCGAGGTTAGTGATGTAATGGTGTATGGATGTGTCTTGGAAATTTCTCTTAATTTATAAGCCTTTTAATAGGCCAACACATTTTCACACATGTATTGTATTCATTTGTAAGACTATTCTTTGGATGCTTGTAATGTATGTTGCTTTAACTTGTATTAAGACAGTTGAGCTACTTTGGTTGTTTTAGTACATATTCTATTGGAAATGTGTTGTATCAGTTGTTAATGCTCTCTTGCCTATGTCGGCTATCTTGCCAGACACTCGACAAATTCATTCTTGTGAACTTGTTATAATGCCCATCACACTTGTGTGGACTATTCTTCTTGGTATTGTACGTGCTATGTATTCACCTTATCTTTGTTAATGGCGCATCTGTGTGGACTACTCCGTCGGAAGCTGCGCATGCCTTGATGTGTTGTGTGCCTCTAGTAGAGTTGGGACTATTCCCTTTCAACCTGAGACTCACTTCCACCCTCTCCCTCTGTGGTGAAAAAAATTTGACACAGGCGACACTAAGCACTCACCAGGCATAAAAACCTCTCTATTTGAAGACAAAGCAAACCACTCTCATTTGCTAACAAGAAAGAGCTAAGGAAAACCTTTAAGACAATGGAAACCAGGCCATTGTACCATATGGGAATCCTACACCAAATGGTGTGAGGTCTAGTTGGGACTTCATACTAGGGAGATCCCCTAATTTTTGGCAGGTCTAGCACGATCAACATTTCTAGCATTAGGAGGGCCAGATGACAAGCTGAGTCCTCACAATCTATTTTGATTATCCACATATTTATCATGACTAAGCACACAAATTTTCTTTTGTTATGTATGTCTTATGGAAATGACCTTGAAATATCAGAAGAGCTCTAGAATAAATTATCATGTAAAACATACGATGGTGGAGGCCAAGTAGCCTCGGTTAGACACATGATTGGCATTATAGGCTCGTGTGAAAGTCATGAAATCTTTGAAGATTACATGACCTGTGCATTGTTTGTATACATACTTCAAGGACACCCACTGCATTGGTATGCCACGCTTCCCAAAAAATCCATTCACTCTTTCCATCATCTGATCGTAGAGATAGATGTGCTTTCAATCATTTTGACTATAAATCACTCAATAAAGAAATTCTGAAATTACGTAAACCACTTGATGAATCCGTTGCATAATTGTACATGCACTTTCATAATCTTGCATATCGATTTCTTAAAGATGAAATTGATTGGGAATTCCTAAATGGAATATTTAGTCATCTTCTTTACATCTTTGAAAATACATAACTCTTAGAATCATTTCAACCCTTCCCAACATACTTGGATGATGGAGCTGCGAAAACACAAGTGGACACAGTTGCTCTCATAAGTGATTGTCTGCCTTCCCCTCATCAAACAACTCTAGCTCTATAGTGTGAGGTGGGAGAAGGTGCACGCACATCTATTGAAATGTCACATCCTCCTACCCCACCTTCTCTTCATATCTACACATATTGGGCTTGCAAGCCTGCTAGTTTTCATGTGGACTTGTTACCTCAACCTACGTCCCCACACTCTGTTGATCCTCTAGATTGTACTGTCTTGTGTTCTTACTTTCCAGACTCCACGCTTGTTGTGAATGAGGATCAATTTGTTGATGGAGTTGGTGTTGTGTAGCCAACCTGTGCTATCATTCATGATGAGTGTGTGTGGGAATATAAATAAGAACCCACGGTGAAGGGTGATTCCCCTCCATCCATGCCTCATCCAATCTATCTTGACATCCCAAGTGATTCTGCCACTTTTGATTCTCCCTGTGAAAACTCATTTCCAGATGTCTCTACTCCCAATCGTTCACATGACACACCGGATGTTAGTTTGTCATTACATTGTAGAGAGGACACATCTTCCTTTGAAAATCTATCCCATCTGTCATCTATTATTTATGAAAACATAGAGGGTGAACATCCTTTCTTCTCATCTACCCCAGTACACAATTCATCAAATCATGAGGATTTCAGGGAACATCCCAAATGTCCTGATCGTGGCTACCGTGATCTCTGTACATCTTCATTTTATCATGATGTTGATTCACTCATTGCTAATCTATCTGATCCACTGGTCTATGATGATATATCTATTGATGGAGTGGAAACTCTGCAAGTTATCGAGGAACTTCAGCCTGGGATGATGGTTATGTCAAGCCCTCTCTGTCCCGAGGTTTGTTCCACTTCCAATCAAAAAAAAATTGAAACACCCAAGGCTCCTCATCACTCTCTGCTTCACATTGAAGATCAACCATACACCCAAATTTCGCTTCCTCCACTCAAATCACATGATCCCATTACTCAATCTTTGGAGGAATCTTAGACAATGAGCGTGCTTGCAAAGAACAAGATGTTGGTATTTATCATTTTTTCTCGTATGTCAGAGTCCAAAGAGTGTATGTTTAACATCCACACGTAGTGTGTCACAACACCATGGTACATTTTCAAAATGTTTGTTTTGTGCATTTGATATTTTCTATTTTGTGGATGTTTTAGAACTCGTGTTGGTATTCCATGATCTACCTTTCTTGTTTGTTGTTTTACATGCATATCTTTCTTCTTAACCATGCCTTCAGCAACATGGGCCAACCAATGCATTGGTGGCTACATTGGAAATATCACTTCATGTAAGTAGGTCCACGCATTGTTTAGTGTAGGAGTAGAAGTAGTCTTTGCTTATTGATTTCCTTTGCTTTATGGTTTGCATGTTTGTTTTCTTGCTTTTCCTACTTGTTTTTCTCTCGCTTTACTTTTACTTTTTACTTTTTTCTTTCTTTGCTTGCTTGTACCCATAGGTTAGCCTCTCATGAAATCGTGTTTTTCTCTTGAGACAAGTTGGGAAATTCTAAGAGGATTTGTATGACTATCAACATCTAGTTATCTATTATATTCTCTCCTATGAAGAACTTGTTGTCTTCAGTGGATGATGCCTTGATAGAAAATACGTTCTTTTCAAAGTAAATCCCGGTGAAAACACAAAGCATGCAATGTTAACTAATACCATCTACTCTAATCGGTTCTTTTGGGTTAACCCTTGTCAGCTCATCCAAGTAGAGTAAGTTGAGGGGGAAAACATTAACAAGTATGTTAGAGGTATACATAACATAATTATCTAAAGGAAAAACCTATTATGCTCTCAATAAGTCGTGATCTCTCTTCCGCCTCTTAAAAAAATATGTGCCTAAGCATAGTTTTTTAAAAAATAAATAAAAAAATGAAAAATGAATAAGGCAAAAGAAGAGAAAGGCTTCCTACGCAGGGAGGTGATGCAAGTAACTCCGCTGGGGTACTGACCAGGGTCACTAGCAGAGGAGCGATGCTTGTGCTCCTATGTGACTCTGTCGAGGTACTGTATAGGCCTACTGGAAATGGAGCAACATGAGAAATGAAACTTAAACTCTGACATTTATATTACTTGTGCATCAATATGTTATCACTCAGGTTGTCCCCTAGGAAGATTCTAAGGAGGGGATACGATCGGGGTAACCACAGACCAATCTTTTAGACACAGATTCCGGCCAATCTACATCCAGAGAGGGCTCTCTCTTTAAAGTTTAGCTTTGTTTTGAGGTATTTTAGGCTATTTATGATGTACAGGGTTTTGTTTTAAATTTGGATGGTGATCTTAGACAAAACCGGGATGCAAGTCTAAACATTTTATTCCATTGGGTAGATGGAGTCTGTGAGGATGAACTGCTGAGTGTGTTTTCTTTGGCAAAAGGTAATACTACAGAGCAAGATAATCAATCTTGGAACAATTTTATGATCTGGAAATAGATGGAATGAAAGACAGTGGGTGAAGGGCAGTTAAGAATCCTTCATCATCTTGGCAGAGGGAAAATGCATGAGTATTATCAAGGAGCAGTAAAGAATTCCTTGTTAATATTCAAAGTGAAAGAATTATTGGAAACAGGAGCAACTAAGAATTCCTGTTTATGCTAACTCTGCAGAAAACATAAGTAATAATAGAGATTGAACACAGAGTGTATTTAAACAAATCTTGGGCTATTCTTTTTCTCCATTACTAATATTATGAAAACATATATGAAGTTTGTAGACACAAAAAATACAAAACACAAGTTAGGAAAACTTATTGATCCATATAAAGACACAAGAATCTTGTAGCATGACCAAGAGCATCAAATCCACATTCAGATGGGGCAACAACAGTGAACTTCAATAGCCTTTGAATTAAAATTCCTCAGAGTTACAATGCAGTCCAGAAGAGGTATCACCAACCCCGAATACATCTCACGGGGAGGTATTTATACAAAAAAAAGAGTTACAAAATATTGTATGGAAAAATATCCCGCAATAACTTCATCCATCTACTTTTACAGGGAAATAAATGCCAATGGAAACACGGAAAAATGAATGCAGAAGTAATTGCTGCTGTGCTGGCCACTTTAATTGATCAGATACGTTTGACTTTTACACCCAGTGAGTTGGCTAATAATATTTCTTTTATTAGTTTTGCTGAGTTTCTACCCTGGCCCTTTCATCTGTGTCTAATTCCGCTTTAATACATTTTGGCATGACTTCCTTCCCCTGTTATTTTCATTTTTTATGATATGTGGCACGTGCATTGAATTTGATTGAATGCAGATGATCAAAAGGAGAATTAAATCTACCTTGGTAAAACCTCTAACATGCTCTGCCACCATTGGTCTGTGGGCAACTGGTGCCTTTGTAGCTTTATCAATATTTCATCAGCTTCAATATACTTGTAGAAATTGGGCTGGACTTCAAAAATATGTGTTATTTCATGCTCAATATAGAACAGATTTTCCAATTTGTGATATAAGCTCTATCCAGAGGGAGATGCTATGTCTTCTGGAGTGCTTGATGATGTTGTAATCTAATTGGTAACATATGTATTCACCTTGTGAGCATATTGTTCATGTGTCAATAGTCTCTGATTGCTGGTTAACAAACTGGGTAGACCCTTTTGCTGCAAGACTGTAAACTTTTCTGTAAAAGCGTTTATTTCCATCTGCATTTCTTGACATTTTCCTTCCAGATTCTGTATAAAATTCCTCATGGTTAGCACCCTTTTAACTGTCAAAATGGTACCTATTCTGTCCCTCACATCCAGAGCTGCTAGTTGTTCTTTGGTATGAATATTCAAAAGATGAATTAGTCTATTGGCCTGTTTGGGCATGTTTCCCAATGATGCTCTGGCCTTTTGAATCTCTACTTGGGCTATTTGTATTAATTCAATTTGCTCATAGATGGTCTGTATTGATCTCCATTGATCAGTGATGGACTAGCAAATCTTAGTCCACAAAATTGTTTTGATTTCTGATAGAGGTTTATGAAGAGCAAGATCTTTCTCCAAGGATTTTACCTTATGTTCCAAGGCCTTTACCTCTCTTGTTTTTTCTGCCACAGTTATTTTAGATTTATCATAGCTTACCTCTAATTTGGCCAGTTTTTCTTTGGCTTCTCTTAGCTTTGACATTTGGAGTTCTAACTTCTTTATTGCCTTCATCATCTCTTCCATGCCCATGCTGGTATCTGGGGCTATTGTTGTTGCTGCTGCTGAAGCTGAGGTACCTGCTGTTGATGCTGGGACAGTGGGAGGGATTGCTGCTGCAACTGTGGCAGCGACAGTGGCAACTGTTGGAGCCATTTCAGGTGGCTGGGAGGTCGACTCTCCCTGCTTGGCTTGTAATTCTCTCTCCAATTCTTGCTCCATTTCAGTTAGCCTTTGATTCATCTTTATCAGCAAATCCATCATGTCTTCTTTTTCCTTTTCTTGTGCAAGTTTTGTAGTTTGTGGGTGCATAGTAATAGGCAGCTTCAATTGCTTCCGAAGTGCAACAATATCTTCTTCCTTTTTCTTTATCAGTGCTTTGATGCCCTTGGCATCCTTGGGATCATGTCCCAGCTCAATAATAATTTCTTCTAAGGTATTTATTTTGTTGTCTTTTGCTAAAGAAGATATTTTTTCCAAATCCAATTGGGCAGATGTATTGCTTAATGAATCCTGCAATTTGTGGGCCAACATTGCCTTATCTGCCAATGTAGAGTAAACCATTTCACCCGTCTATTTGTGCAGCTCAATCTGGTCCATTGGGTGCATGTCTTTGGCAAGGACCTCTAGATTTATTCTAATATAGTTAGTTGCTGACTTTGGTTGCTGAAATTTAGGTCTAAAATGACTTAAGATCATTTTTTCCTCCTTAATGTCGTATGCATCCATTAGTCTTTGCTGTTTGGAGGGTGTCATTTTGAGAAATTGGTCATAAAGCTATAGTTTCAATGGCTCATTATGGGCCTTATTGTCCATGAATGTTCTTTTAATATCAGAACATTACTTACTTTACGGCCTTGAGGAGGAAAATTCCATACTATGTTGCCTATCCATTTCCTGCCTGTGAGAGCTGGTGGATGTCTGTTGGCTAGTTGCCCTCTCCTCTCTTGGACTCTCTGTGATTTCTTCAAAACTTTCCTCTTCAGGTTGAGGATCTACTCTTTTCCTTTTTCCCTCTGGTTGCTCCGCTGATCCACTTGCAGGTGTGGTCTCTTCTCTATCCCTTTTCTTGCTTCTTTCCTCATTGGCAGGAGTTTGTAATGTTGGTACTTCAGGCACATTTGTCTGCAGTGAAGGGGCTTGCCCTTGAGCCTGTTCCTTTGATGTTGTTGCTGGATCTGTCATCATGCATTGCTCTGAGTCCAACAGCTCTTTGCCCTTTGATGTTCTAGAAGTTGGTGTAGTGCTTTCCTGGGCCGGTTGCTGTGAAGTTCCAGTAGATGATGACCCTAGTTTGTTGTGGAAATTTGAATGACACCTGTTCAAAAGAATCTAGGTCAAGAGTCTTTTCAAGATTTTTCATAGTTTGTTCCATTTTCTCTTCCTCAGTGAGATGTTCAATTTGTGTGCCTTCTACCCACTCATCTCGGTTGGCAAATTGTTCTATTTCAGGGACCTTGCAACGTTCATAGGCTGACAGCCTATATTTTATTTTTCTTGCGTTGATAAAGCCATTTGGGTCATAGGGTACCCACCAAAAGCTTCTTTTTAATCTGAGTTTTTCACCCAATATCTGGTCAGCATCTTGCCATCCTTCTTTTTTGTTCATGACGTAGGGGCCTAATTGGTCTCTCAATTTCAACGAAGCCTTTTTCTTGGTGCCATGAAAATGAGTTAAATCTGAATTGATAAATTTTCTAAAATATTCCAAGGCAAACAGTCTCATTGGCACATATTTTGGCCAGCTTGTAGGGGCACAACTCACAACTATATATCTTGATCTCAGTGTGATTCTAGTATAAGTACCAGTCACCTATTTTGTAGCTTTTGGAGAGCTGTAATATTTTCTGCATATCATAAGGCAATCTAGGAGGAGGAGTTCTCATTAGTAGAGAAGAGACTGGATATATGAACATGTCGATAAACTCACAGTAAGAGTAAGGAGAGTTGTGGACTTCATGAAAGACTGAGGTCCAAAAAATCACAGACCTCTTTTCTCCTTTAGAATCCAATTTTCTAATGGGAAATTGGAAACTGTTTGGCTGATAATACAGGAATAAATGATAGATGTAGGATGAGTACTTGAAGACTCCCTCCCTATCTAGATTCATGAGCTGGTCATGGATCTTTTTGGCAATGAATTTAGCATAGTTGTATTTGACAGCAGGGCACTGCCCTGGAGTGAATATGGAAAATAAAATTAACACAGTCTCATCAACATATTCACTTGTCTTGAACCCCAGAATATAAGATATCATATCAACAAGTAATTTACCCACTTCATTGAACCATGCATAGTGAAAAGGAGGTGGCTCTGTAGCCTGACAATTTGGTTTCAAAAATACTTGGGCAATTCGAGCTATCTCTGAGCTGGGGAGTTTGGGACCTTCATCAAGCAAGAATTTCATAGTAAGAGGAAACAGAAGCTGAGTTGGTTTGAAGTTTAGCATTTGATTTATGGAGTCAGGAGTTATATGAAAGAGGGTAGTTCGAGATGGAGTTTTGACTGCCCTTTGGGTTGGCTCATAGTTTTCACAGCAGAGGTGAATTATCTTAGGGAAAACATTGACAAAGGGGAGGTAGTACATGGGTAAATTTGATTCCCATATCCCATAAAAATCATTTTTGCTTAGGTAACTGTTCCTGAGTTCACAGAATGCTTGGAGGTTTCTGTCACCAACTAAGTCCTGGATTTGAAAATCCATATTAGCTAAGGGCAGCCACTCTAATTCCTTGTGGGGTGCATTAAGAGGAGTAACATTAAGGGCCACTGGAGCCTCCATTATTCAACTGTCTGTTATTTTGAAACTGTAATTTGGGTTTATGTGGGAAAAATAGGAAAAACCACAGCTCAGTGGACTTTTCTGTGAGAATTTTACTCAGTGAAATTGGTTTGCATTTAGCTCAGTGGGTGGAATTTACATGGGGAGACGATGTTTGTGGGATTTCTTGGCAAAACGAGCAACAACAGTAGTTACAGTGTGCACGAATTGAACTCAAATTCCGGCATTTTTAGAGACTTAGCAGAAGAAACTGGAAAATATAGGGTTTTAGGTGCAGAAATTGGTTAAATACCTGTTTAATGGACGCCCTGTGCAAGATGTAGGTGGAAGACCGAGCTGAGGGGCCGAGCTGTGGAGTTAATTTATTTGGGTGGTGGACTGTGTAGTGGAAATTTCGCTTTGAACATGAAAGAGCACGCAACAATTGAGCAGAAGAAACAAAGGAAAATGAACAAAAACGAAATTTTACACCTTTTTAACAAAAAAATTGATTTTGGCGGGTTTTTGGCGGACTTTGGTCGAGTGACGTCAACATGACGTGAATGCTTGTCGCATATCAGGTTGACGTGGCGGTGACACGGCGGCAGAGGGGTGGCAATGTACGCAGGCGACATGGCAGTGACATGGTTGCGACGTCAACAGTGAGGCAGCGGGGCGGTAAGCAGTATTCCTCGCACCGCCTTTGGGCCAACGTGGTATTGGAGGTGGGGGGCTCCGATCATGCCAGGAAGTTGACACCTGTCTTCTGTATGGTGGAAATACTGCCCATCCCCCATACGCTATCGTTTGGAGATCGGAGGGGTTCCGATATCGCTGAGAGCCGTCGGATTTGCGCGCGATGATCGAACAGTGGGCGACAAATGAAGCTGGCGGGCGGCTATGGTGCGGGTCCCACCACAGAAATCAACGTTTGTATATGCTTTGTGGGGTATAAAACTTTTGTTATCGGGGTTATTATATGGTTTATGTTGGCGGCTTTGGTTATTTGTTTAACCAAACGTTCAAACAAATCCCGATTGAGTGTGTGGAGGGCTGTTATTGGCCCCGGATGGACCAATAACTCCCGAAAAAATTAAAATATGGCCATAACTTTAGCCGAGGGTAGGGATATTAAAGAATTTCGGGGTTTCTATGTATTTACATAATATGGGAAAGGGGTTTTGTTAGGGATTTAATATAATAGGATTAGTATGTTAATATGTGTTTAGAAGGGAAGCGCTAAGTTGTAGAGTTAGGAACTTAGGCTTAGGGAAATAAGAGGGTTTTTAGTAGCAGAGTTGAATAGTTAGGCTTAGGAGAAAATCAATATCTTACAAAAGAAATGTGGCTTCTCTTCCTAAGTAAAAACAGAGTTTTCACTTAGTCTTTTTTCATGAAATGAAGTAAACTAGGAGTACTGAGCAGATCTCAGTGTCCTTGGAGGGAGGTTAGTGAGTGGTTGATGGGAGAAGAAAGAGGGGGAGTTAGACATGCAACATCTGATCTATCACCACATTTTGCCATGATATTTATGATATTCATAAGAGATGAATTATCTTTGAGGAGGATCACTCATGCAACTACTTCTGCAACATCAAAACTACTTACCCATCCTATTACTCCTAACATTTTTCTTCATTTTCATTGGGTGCATTTGAACTAGCAAACCCTGATTCTCTTCTTTTCTTTTAGTTGCCATCCTATCTAAATCTACCCTTACCTCTTCCAAGGGCCCAGATTAAACAGTTGGGCTCCTTTTCTTCTCTACCTATCTACTCATCTCCCAAGCTTGAACTATTTGTACATACCTTTATTCTCTATTCTAAGACAAGTAAATTGAAATATGAACCTGGCCAAGATTAAGCTGTTTGGCCATTCATGAACCATGATAAGAGTCAATCAACTGTACATAGTGAAATTCTTCAAAATATGGAACCTTTGCAGCATGGAAAGGATGAACATATTTTGCAGTTCTGCAGTCAATCATGAAAAATGAAACCTATTGGTATAGGAACCTAACAATGGCTCCACTTGGGGATGGCTTTTCCTAGTGAAAAGTCAAGAGCAACAGGTCAAATAGCCTTATGTACACATCTTGTTGCATTCTGAAATTTTCCTTTGTTGTAACCAAGCTGTACACAGATTTACAGTTCCCAAGTGTCCTTTTTTCAATTCCTGATGGACTAAAAGGTGTCACAAAAAGGTGGGGCAGTTCTTTGACTTTTCCTCAAAATTTGCTGCATATTCTTTTCTATATTATTGTTGTAATAAATTGCAGAAAGTAAACACTCTTATATACAAGTTAAAGTTCTGATATTTCATCAAACTGGATCAAAATAATGATTCATCATCCGACCATTGACTGGCCCATCCTCTGCCTCTGTATTATCCAAGCTTTTCAAAAAGTAGGTGTTGTTTCCTTGTACAGTCTGAATGATAAATGGTCCTCTCCACAGGAAATCAAATTTTCCATGTTTCCCCTATCTTCTCTTCTAGAATCCCACTTCAAAACCTTGTCTCCAATAAAGAAATCCTCTACTTTGGTTCTTTTGTCAAATATATTTTTAAGTTTTTCTCGTAGAACCTGAGATCTGTGATATACCTCCTCTCTTTTTTGCTGTAAATGAATAGTTTGATTGATCCTTCTCTGAATATTATTAAGTTCTGCCTATATTTCTTGTAGCAACTTTATCACTGGGATTCCTAAGGAAGAAGGGAATACTGCTTCCATACCATAAACCAATTCATAGGGACTTGTTCCAATGGATCTCTTAGTAGTCATTCTGTCTACCCATAGTGCATTGACAAGCTTTTTATGCCAATTTTTCTTATTCTCCTCCAAGACTTTCTTAATGATATTGATCAAGCTTTTGTTGGAGGATTCAGCTAGACCATTACCTTGAGGGTAATAGGTCGTGGAATGGCCTAAGGTAATGTGGTATTTGTGACAAAAAGTGATCATTCTCTTGGATTTAAAAACAGTAGCATTGTATGTTATAATCTTTTCGGGACAGCCAAATCTAGACAGGATATTGGTCTCTAAGAATTGCATGATCACTGAGTCATTGACTTGCCTACAAGGGATGGCCTCTATCCATTTGGTGAAGTAATCAGTGGCAGTAAGGATCCATTTGTGTTGGCTAGAGGATGAAGGGTGAATTTCCCCAATGAAGTCTAAACCCCATTGTTGAAATGGTCTTTCATTGGAAATGGGCTTGAGGGGTAGAGGCAACAACTTCTTCTTGCCTTCAAAGATTTGGCAATTGTGGCAAGAAGTTACATATTTCTTTACATCAGTAAATAGGATGGGCCAATAAAATCTAGCCCTTAGGATTTTATTAGCAGTTGATTTCCAATATAAATGTACACCACAATCCCCTGCATGAAACTCTTTAAGTGCTTTGTCAGTTTCTTCTTTGATTAGACAATTTAATAAAACACCTTCATGATTTTTCCAAAAGAGAGCATGATCTAAAACACAGAATTTGGAAGCTTTCATTTTCAAAAATATTTTCTTAGTTCTGGATAATCCTAGAGGAGCTTGCAGGTTTAATAATACAAAACATATGTCAACATACTAGGGTGATTGTAAAAAGGCTTGATTGATCTGTGGAGTCACCATCTCCTGCTCATTATCCAGTTGATTTATGTCAAGGGCTTGAAAGTTGGTTTCAGTCATAAGTTTGGCTAATCCTTATCCCTTTATTAGCTTTGAATGTCATATTCTAGTATGGTAGCTATCCATTTGCCCCTTTTGCCTTCAATTCCCTCTTGGTTCAGGATGTCTTTAACAACAGTGTTGGGCACTTAAGCAATCACATGAGAGTATAAGAGGTAAACTCTAAAGTCCTTAAGGGCCTTTACAAGTGCATATGCTTGTTTCTCCATGATTTGATATTTGAGTGGATCATCTCTTAGTGCCTTGCTAAAAAAGGCTATGGGTTTTTCACATCCCTAGTCATCTTTTTGAAGAAAAACAACAGCAATTGTATGTTCTGATGCAAATGAGAATATGATAAAGTCTTTATCAAAATTTGGGCTTGTAAGGACTGATGTTTGAGTCAAAGATTTTTTGATTTCTTCAAAGGCTTGTTTAGCTTCTATTGTCCACTTAACATTGGAATCTTTTTTCAGCATGTTGTTTAACAATCTTATTAGCTCGGCCAGATTTGGTATGAATATTCTTAGAAAATTGATCTTCCCCAAAAAATCTTGTAGTTCTTTGATGTTTCTAGGGTGAGGAACTTGCAGAATAGCTTGTATTCTGTCTGGATCAATTCTAATGCCTTCTTTGGAGATGATATGGCCCAATAATTTTCTTTCTTCTAGGCCAAACAATGATATCTTTGGATTTAATGATATGCCATATTTCCTGTAAATTAAAAATACCTGTATGAGATGATCAAGGTGTTCTTGATCTGACTTGGAGAATGCAATAAGGTCATCTAGGTAAATGACTAAAAAATCATGGATTTCTTTAGCAAAAGCTATATCCATGGCTCTTTGAAAATTTGCTCCTGCATTCTTGATTCCAAATGGCATTTTTACATATTTGAAGGTTCCCCAAGGGGTTGTAAAAGTAGTTTTATCTTGATCATCAAGGTGCATTAGGATATGATTGAAGCTTGAGAATCCATCCAACAGTGAGATCCTTGAAGCACCCACTACTCTTTGTAGAATGTGATCCATTTTGGGTAAGGGGTAATTATGCTTTAAAGAGACTTTATTCAAAATTCTCAAATCGACACACAACCTAATCTCCCATGTTTTCTTTCTAGTGGGCACCAGATTTGAAACCCATTCTGAGAATCTGATGGGTGCAATAATTCCAGCCTCATACATCCTTTTGACTTCTTTCTCAATTAAAGGGAGGAGCAGAGGGATGATCCTTCTAATTTTCTACTTGAAAGGTTTTTTATTTTCTTTAAGAGGTATAGCGTGTTGAATGACAGATGTTTCATAAGACTTTAGGTCCTCGTAGCTCCATGCAAAAATATCCTGAAATTCTTTAAACAGTTCAACATACTTTATCTTTTGGTCAAATGGAAAATTTTTGGACATTTTTATGATTTTGGGATTTTTTGCAGTTCCTATATTACAGTCCTCAATTTCTACATTTAATGGCTGTATTTTAGGTTTCCTAGAAATGTCATTTGAGTCAAAAATATCTTCCAAAGGAGTGAGGCCTGTAGGTAAAAAATTATCCTTCAAATCAATCACTTCACATTCTGCTCCAATAGCATCATCACGTTCTTTTTCTTCAAGTTCCTGTAAATCTGTTTTAGCAAACTTTGTTGGATGTAGCATTTGGTTTGCTGCTTCAGCAGAAATATGTGTTTCAATTGTGTCTATTTGATCATTTTCACTTATGGTGCTTGTATCTATTTTTTTGCTGGAGAACTCTTCTTTGAGGGTCAGGAAATTATTGATTTGAATGTCATTGTCAAATACTTGCCATTTTTTGGCATTATCAGGTACAGCTGGCCTATGTTTAATTTCAGTTGAGAATCGATGATTAGGCTTGAATGGAAGTTTGCAAATACTAGCAAAGGTTGCTAGACTGCGAGCATGCAAATTTTGGTTCCTTGTAATTTTAGCAAGCTGAGATTCTAGGAAGGTGTTGAGAATTTCAATTGCTGCCCCTCTGTATGATCTCAGCCTAAGATCATTTGTGATAAAGTTTCCTTTCATTTTCTGATTTATTAAATCAAAATCTCCTAAAACTGATATCCTATCCGCCCCTAGGCTTTTTATCACTTTGAGCCCAAGAAGAAGGGCTTCATATTTGGCCATGTTGTTGGTGCACCTAAAATTTAACCTATATGCATGTCCTTCAGTATGATCATTTTGCATATTGTGTATCCAAATGCCCGCCCCTGCTCCCAGCTTATTGACAGATCCATCAAATTCCAAATACCATAGGATTTCTTGTTTAGAGCTATTATCAAGAATTTTCAAGATTTGTTTAGCAGAAATATTTGGATCTTCATTTTCTTTTGGTATTTCTTATGTGACTGCTACATGATTGTTCTCAGAGACTTCTTGAATCTGAACTGTGGATTTTTCATCTAGGAATTCATTCTGGATTAAAGCCAAAATTTTAACATCAGTTGGGGTATGAATCCCAGTGTTGTACAAGATGAAAGAATCCATGTCTGAATGCATGGAATAAATGGGAAAGTTTTGGGGTTTGTCTTGGCTGCTGACCACATACTTCATCAAAGTTTCCCTATATAATCTCTTTGGCTGGCCAAAGACTGAGATGGTGGCATAGGACATGTCAAGCTGTAAAGAACCCTGAAGCTTGGCACCCCAAGATCTAGATAATAACATTCCATATTTGGGTGGGATATCAGCTACTACTACATCCATTAGAATAGTCTTGGCAGGGTATTGGACCAATGATACAGACATATCTTTAATCAATTCTAGGCATGTAACTTGGCTAGAATCAAATGAGAATAGATCTTTGTATGGCCGAGTTATGTCTAGTTCCAATTTTTCAATCACTGATTTGGACATTAAGTTGTGAGAAGCCCTGGAATCAAACTTTGCATTGTGAAGTATCTTATCATGAATATTAAGCTGACATAGAAAGGAGGAACTCCTCCATCTATAGACTTTCCATTTACTTCAGGACCAAATATAAGTTCTGGTTGGTCATCAAGGACATTCACTGCATCTGTGTTTTCTGGAATTTGTAGTGACCTACTGATTTGTTCTCTAAAAACTTCATGCCTAGCCAATTCAGACAATGGAATGACTATTTTTAAATTACTTATTTCAGCCTCTAAATTGAAAGGTTTTTCAGCTTGTATTTTAACATTTCAGGCAGCAAGGATATCCTTTTCAACTGAGTTTCCTGTAACTGATTCTTTCACTGGAATATTATTATGAGCTGAAGTCACTTTTACACCATTTTCTAAAGATTCCTCTATGATTTCTTCAAGAGGAAAAATAGGTGGAGGGTGTTGGTTTGATTTTTGTTTGGCTGAAACATCTTCAACGATTAGAGTATTTGGATTTGAAATTGGTTTAGGAGTAGTTTGTATATAAGAATTATTGAGTTTGGTTTTGGTAGGTTGATTTATTGCCTTTTGCTTGTTGTCATCAGAGATATCTATTCTCCTACTTCTCAAGTTATACTGTTTATGGACTTCATATACCGTTGTGTCATACCCTTCCTTAAAATCAAAGGATTCCCCTGATTGCATTTGAAACTTACCAAGAGTATGAGCCTCTTGATCTTCTTGAGTTATGAAAATTTGTTGTCCACTATTGAGACCCATCAAATTAATCTGAGTATCTTCCATGGGTTCACTAGAATTTGAAGCTTCAGCATAGTTTTCTTGAAATGCTGGTATGATGTTTTGATCAGGACCAGCTTTCCGAGTGTTAGAATTCTCGTTTTTCCTAAAGTTTGGATTCCTCCCAACATTACTTGGTTGGCCATCCCATGATGATTTCCTCTCAATAGTTTCAACTCTATCCCCAAGTCTATCCATACCTTTAATAATTGCATCCAATTTTTGTTCAAACGCAGAAGGCTCTTCCTTAAAAGTTGTTCTTCTCTTAGATCTGGCCCGGTTTCATTTAGAAATTAGATTAGCCTCTACACTGACAGCTATGCTTTGCATGTCTTCTAAGCTTGGAGGAGCTCTCTCCCTGAGCTGGTAGGCCATGTCCGAGTCAAATCCATCAGGGAATTTGGTCAAGGCCAAGTCTGGTGGTGGTCTAAGATTTTGAGGAATAGCATTATAGACATTATTAAATCTAGCATAGTAATCTTGGACACTTTCTTGTGGTCCTCTTTTCAGGTTCTCATATTCTGATAATATGTGTAGGGGATCCTTCTTCTTTTCCCATCTGTTTATGAAAGTTTAATAAAGGGCTTGTGGATCAGTAATTGTATTTGCAGGGAGGGCCCTAAACCAAGTCCTAACATCACTAGTTAGGCTCTGGACAAAAAATTTCATTCTAACATCATCATCATCAATCTCATAATTTTCAAAATAGTCTCTCATTTTCTTTGTATGTTGTTGTGCTGTGTAGGTACTAGCACCATCAAAATAGGTGATTTTGCTTTGGTAATCTTGAGGCATAGCCCCTGGATTTGCAGGTAACTATAGGGGAGCATATCGATTTGCCATATTTACAGGGATAAATGCAGCAGCTGGAAGAGCAGGGATAACAGTGGAAATATGTGGTGTAGATGAGGGAGTGGAGAAGATGTTTTGAAGTACTAATGGTGAATTAGGTGAAGCAACAGTAATAGAAGGTATGATTTGTGATTTTTCAGTGAGCCCAGTTTGGATAGGATTCTGTTGAGGTGTTTCAGGATTTGAATCAGCAGAACTCTATTGATTCTCTAGTTTTCTAAGGCTCTTAGGGATCAAATTAGGATTGTCAAAGATCCGTGGAGGATTTGGATCTGGATTTGAGTCTTCTTTTTTGGATCCAGCTTCTGACTATATGACTATTTTTTGGTTTTTCTTGAAATATTTTGAAGGATGCTACTTTTGACAATATGTTCCTAGGAAGTTTTAGTGAGAATCTTGAATTTTCCTAAAGATCTATTGAAAAAAGGAAACTGATCAAGTTTTTGGGATAGTTGTTTAAAGCCTAAAACTAGACTGGAGATAGATAAAAGCAGCTTTAATTTACTCATGTAATTGCATAGAAATAACATTTTAAAGGCTACCTAGCCAAATTCACGCTCCATCTATAGCTTTAGAAAATAAACAGCAGTAACAAACAATCATTCAGGTCCCCAGTGGAGTCACCAATGGATGTTATCACTCAAGTTGTCCCCTAGGAATATTCCAAGGAGGGGATATGGGTGAGGTAACCACAGACCAATCTTTTAGACACAGATTCTAGCCAATCTGCATCCAGAGAGGGCTCTCGCTTTAAATTTTAGATTTGTTTTGAGGTATTTTAGGATAGTTATGATGTACAGGGTTTCGTTTTAAATTTGGATGGTGATCTTAGACAAAACTAGGATGCAAGTCTAAACAGTTTATTCCATTGGGTAGATGGAGTCTGTGAGGATGAACTGTTGAGTGTGTTTTCTTTGGCAAAAGGTAATACTACAGAGCAAGATAATCAATCTTGGAACAATTTTAGGATCTAGAAATAGATGGAATGAAAGCCAGTGGGTGAAGGGCAGTTAAGAACCCTTCATCATGTTGGCAGAGGGAAAATGCATGAGCATTATCAAAGAGCAGTAAAGAATTCCTTGTTAATATTCAAAGTGAAAGAATTACTAGAAACAGGAGCAACTAAGAATTCCTGTTTATGCTAACTCTGCAGAAAACATAAGTAATAATAGAGATTGAACACAGAGTGTATTTAAACAAATCCTGGGCTATTCTTTTTCTCGATTACTAAGATTAGGAAAACATATATGAAGTTTGCAGACACAGAAAATACAAAATACAGGTTCGGAAAACTTATTGATCCATATAAAGACACAAGAATCCTGTAGCATCACCAAGAGCATCAAATCCACATTTAGACGGTGTAGCAACAGTGAACTTCAATAGCCTTTGTATTAAAATTCCTCAGAGTTACAACGCAGTCCAGAAGAGATATCACCAACCCCAAATACATCTCACGGGGAGGTATTTATACAAAAAAAAGAGTTACAAAATATCTTATGGAAAAATATCCTGTAATAACTTCATCCATCTTACTTTTATAGGGAAATAAATGCCATTGGAAACAGGGAAAGATGAATGCAGAAGTAATTGTTGTTGTGCTGACCACTTTAATTGATCAGATACGTTTGACTTTTACACCCAGTGAGTTGGCTGATAGTCTTTCTTTTATTAGTTTTGCTGAGTTGCTGCCCTGGCCCTTTCATCTATGCCTGATTCCGCTTTAATGCATTTTGGCGTGACTTCCTTCCCCTATTGTTTTCATTTTTTATGATATGTGGCACGTGCATTGAATTTGATTGAATGCAGATGATCAAAAGGAGAACTAAAACTACCTTGGTAAAACCTCTAACATGCTCTGCCACAATTTGTCCGTGGGCAACTGGTGCCTCTGTAGCTTTATCAATATTTCATCAGCTTCAGTATACCTGTAGAAATTGGGTTGGAATTCAAAAAGATGTGTTATTTCATGCTCAATATAGAACATATTTTCCAATTTGTCATATAATCTCTGTCCAGAGGGAGGTGCTATGTCTTCTGGAGTGCTTATTGATGCTGTCATCTGATTGGCAACATATGTATTCACCTTGTGAGCATATTTTTCACGTGTCAACAGTCTCTGATTAATGGTTAACAAACTCGGTAGACCATTTTGTTGCAAGACTGTAAACTTTTATGTAAAAGAATTTATTTCCATCTGCATTTCTTGACATTTCCTTTCTAGATTCTGTATAAAACTCCTCATGGTTAGCACCTTTTTAACTGTCAAAATGGTACCTATTCTGTCCCTCATATCCAGAGCTGCTAGTTGTTCTTTGGTATGAGTATTCAAAAAATGAAT
Source organism: Pinus taeda (assembly GCA_000404065.3). NCBI lineage: Eukaryota > Viridiplantae > Streptophyta > Pinopsida > Pinales > Pinaceae > Pinus > Pinus taeda. The sequence goes on along the minus strand of APFE031483934.1, from coordinate 8,579 downwards.
TGGTCTATTGGCCTGTTCGAGGATGTTTCCCAATGATGCTCTGGCCTTTTGAATCTCTACTTGGGCTATTTATATCAATTCAATTTGCTTATAGATAGTTTGTATTGATCTCCATTGATCAGTGATGGAGTCGCCAATCTTAATCCACAAAATTGTTTTTATTTTTGATAGAGGTTTATGAAGAGCAAGATCTTTCTCCAAGGATTTTACCTTATATTCCAAGGCCTTTACCTCTCTTGTTTTTTCTGTCATAATTATTTTAGATTTATCATAGCTTACCTCTAGCTTGACCAGTTTTTCTTTGGCTTCTTTTAGCTCTACCATTTGGAGTTCTAACTCCTTTATTGCCTTCATCATCTCTTCCATGCCCATGCTGGTATCTGGGGCTATTGTTATTGTTGCTGCTAAAGCTGAGGTGCCTGTTGTTGATGCTAGGACAGTGGGAGGGATTGCTACTGCAACTGTGGGAGGGGCAGTGGCAACTGTTGGAGCCGTTTCAGGTGTATGGGAGGTCGACTCTCCTTGCTTGGCTTGTAATGCTCTCTCCAATTCTTGCTCCATTTCAGTTAACCTTTGATTCATATTTATCAACAAATCCATCATGTCTTCTTCTGCCTTTTCTTGTGCAAGTTCTGTAGTTTGTGGGTGCATAGTAACAGGTAGCTTCAATTGCTTTCTAAGTGCAGCAATATCTTCTTCCTTTTTCTTTATCAGTGCTTTGATGCCCTTGGCATCCTTGGGATCATGTGCCAGCTCAATAATAATTTCTTCTAAGGTCTTTATTCTGTTGTCTTTTGCTAAAGAAGATATTTTTTCCAAATCCAATTGGGTAGATGTATTGCTTAATGAATCCTGCAATTTATGGGCCAACATTGCCTTATCTGCCAATGTAGAGTAAATCATTTCACCCGTCTATTTGTGCAACTCAATCTGGTCCATTGGATGTATGTCTTCGGAAAGGACCTCTAGATTTGTTCTTATATAGTCAACTGCTGACTGTGGTTGCTGAACTTTAGGTCTAAAATGACTTAAGATCATTTTTCCTCCTTAATGTCCCGTGCAGCCATTAGTCTTTGATGTTTGGAGGGTGTCATTTTGAGAAATTGGTCATAAAGTTGTAGTCTCAATGGCTCATTCTAGGCCTTAATGTCCATGGATGTTCTTTTAATATCAGAACGTTGCTTACTTTGCGGCCTTGAGGAGGAAACTTCCATACTATGCTGCCTCTCCATTTCCTACCTGTGAGAGCTGGTGGATGTCTGTTGGCTGGTTTCCCTCTCCTCCCTTGGACTCTCTGTGATTTCTTCAACAATTTCCTCTTCAGGTAGAGGATCCACTCTTTGCCTTTTGGCCTCTGGCTACTCCGCTGATCCACTTGCAGGTGTGGTCTCCTCTTTGTCCCTTTTCTTTCTTCTTTCCTCATTGGCAGGAGTTTCTAATGCTGGTACTTCAGGTGCCGTTGTCTGCAGTGAAGGGGCTTGCCCTTGAGCCTGTTCCTTTGATGTTGTTGGTGGATCTGTCATCATGTGCTACTCTGAGTCTAGCACCTCTTTGCACTTTGATGTTCTAGCAGTTGGTGTAGTGCTTTCCTGGGCCGATTGTGTGAAGTTCCAACAGATGATGTGCTTACCCTGGTTTGTTGTGGCACTTTGAATGACACCTGTTCAAAAGAATCTAGGTCAAGAGTCTTTTCAAGATTTTTCATAGTTTGTTCCATTTTCTCTTCCTCAGTGAGCTGTTCAATTAGTGTGCCTTCTACCCACTCATCTCGGTTGGCAAATTGTTCTATTTCAGGGATCTTGCAATGTTCATAGGCTGGTAGCCTATATTTTATTTTTCTTGCGTTGATAAAGCCATTTGGGTCATAGGGTACCCACCAAAAGCTTCTTTTTAATCTGAGTTTTTCACCCAATATCTGATCAACATATTACCATCCTTATTTTTTGTTCATGACATAGGGGCCTAACTGGTCTCTCAATTTCAACTGAGCCTTTTTCTGCTATGAAAATGAGTTAAATCTGAATTGATAAATTGTCTGAAATATTCCAAGGCAAACAGTCTCATTGGCACATATTTTGGCAGCTTGTAGGGGCACAGCTCACAGCCATATATCCTAATCTCAGTGTGATTATGGTATAAGTACCAGTCACCTATTTTGTAGCTTTTGGAGAGCTGTAATATTTTCTGCATATCATAAGACAGTCTAGGAGGAGGAGTTCTCATTAGTAGAGAAGATACTGGATATATGAACATGTTGATAAACTCACAGTAAGAGTAAGGAGAGTTGTGGACTTCATGAAATACTGAGGTCCAAAAAATCACAGACCTCTTTTCTCCTTTAGAATCCAATTTTCTAATGGGAAATTGGAAACTGTCTGGTTGATAATACATGAACAGATGATAGATGTAGGATGAGTACTTGAAGACTCCCTCCCTGTCTAGATTCAAGAGCTGGTCATGGATCTTGTTGGCAATGAATTTAGCATAGTTGTATTTGACAGCAGGGGGCTGCCCTGGAGTGAATATGGACAATAAAACTAACACAGTCGCATCAACATATTCACTTGTCTTGAACCCCAGAATATAAGATATCATATCAACAAGTAATTTACCCACTTCATTGAACCATGCATAGTGAAATGGAGGTGGCTCTATAGGCTGACAATTTGGTTTCATAAATACTTGGGCAATTCGAGCTATCTCTGAGCTGGGGAGTTTGGAACCTTCATCAAGCAAGAATTTCATAGTAAGAGTAAACAGAAGCTGAGTTGGTTTGATGTTTAGCAGTTTATTTATCGAGTCAAGAGTTATATGAAAGAGGGTAGTTTGAGATGGAGTTTTGATTTCCCTTTGGGTTGGCTCATAGTTTTCACAACAGGGGTGAATTATCTCAGGGAAAACACTGACAAAGGGGAGGTAGTACATGGGTAAATTTGATTCACATATCCCATAAAAATCAGTTTTGCTTAGGTGACTATTCCTGAGTTCACAGAATGCTTGGAGATGGTTTCTGTCACCAACTAAGTCCTGGATTTGAAAATCCCCATCAGCGAAGGGCAGCCACTCTAATTCCTTGTGGGGTACATTGAGAGGAGTAACATTCAAGGTCACTGGAGCTTCCATTATTCAATTGTCTATGATTTTGAAACTGTAATTCGGGTTTATGTGGGAAAAATAGGCAAAATAATAGCTTAGTGGACCTTTCTGTTGTAATTTTACTCAGCGAAATTGGTTTGCATTTAGCTCAGTGGGTGGAATTTACATGGGGAGACACTGTTTGCGGGATTTCTTGGCAAAACGTGCAACAACAGTAGTTACAGTGTGCAATTTTGCAGGTATTGTGACGAATTGAACTCAAATTCCGGCGTTTTTAGAGACTTAGTAGAAGAAAATAGAAAACGCAGGGTTTTAGGAGCAGAACTCAGGTAAATACCTGTTTAATGGACGCCCTGTGCAAGATGTAGGTCGCAGACTGAGCTGAGGGGCCGAGCTGTGGAGTTAATTTCTTTGGGTGGCAGATTGTGTAGTGGAAGTGTTGCTTTGAACGTGAAAGAGTGCTCAACTGTTGAGTAGAAGAAACAAAGGAAAATGAACAAAAACGACATTTTACACCTTTTTAAAAAAAAAAATTGATTTTGGCTGGTTTTTGGCACGCTTTGGTCGAGTGACGTCAGCATGACGTGAATGCTTGTCGCTATCGGGTTGACGTGGCAGTGACATGGCAGTAGAGGGGTGGTGATGTACACAGGTGACATGGCGGTGACATGGTGCTGACGTGGGTGCGACGTCAGCTGATGACGCAAGGGTGACATTAGCAGGGAGGCAGCGGGGTGGTAAGCATATTCCCTGCACCGCCTTTGGGCCAGGGTGGTACTGGAGGGGGGGGGGATCCAATCACGCCGGGAAGTTGACACCTGTCTTCTGTATGGCGGAAATACCACCCATCCCTCAGACGCTAATTTTCGGTGATCGGAGGGGTTCTGATATCGCCGAGAGTCGTTGGATTTGCGCGCGATGATCGAACGATGGGCAGCAAATGAAGCTGGCGGGCGGCTATGGTGCGGGTCCCACCACACAAATCAACGTTTGTATATGCTTTGCGGGGTATAAAACTTTGGTTATCGGGGCTATTTTATGGTTTATGTTGGAGGCTTTGGTTATTTGTTTAACCAAACGTTCAAACAAATCCCGATGGAGTGCGTGGAGGGTTGTTATTGGCCCTGGATATTTATGATATTCATAAGATATGAATTATCTTTGAGAAGGAGGATCACTCATGCAACTGCTTCTACAACATCAAAACTACTTACCCATCCTATTACTCCTAACATTTTTCTTCATTTTCATTGGGTGCATTTGAACTAGTAAACCCTGATTCTCTTCTTTTATTTTAGCTGCCATCCTATCTAAATCTACCCTTATCTCTTCCAAGGGCCCAGATTAAACAGTTGGGCTCCTTTGCTTCTCTACCTATCTACTCAACTCCCAAGCTTGAACTGTTTGGACAAACCTTTATTCTCTATTCTGAGACAAGTAAATTGAAATATGAACCTGGCCAAGATTAAGTTGTTTGGCCATTCATGAACCATGATAAGAGTCAAGCAACTGTACATAGTGAAATTCTTCAAAATATGGAACCTTTGCAGCATGGAAAGGATGAACATATTTGGCACTTCTCCAGTCAGTCATGAAAAATGAAACCTATTGGTATAGGAACCTAACACAATATACCCCTCATCCCCAATTGAAACAACTAATTTGACTTGGCTTGGAATGTGTGCGGACCGATCAAGAGCATGGCAGGTGCTACATATTTCAATCAAGCTAGTTTGGAAACTATGATGATCAAATAATCAAACAATACTCAGGAAGGGTTAGACTTTCTTTTCACAAAACAAGGTCGATTTAGAGAGTTGAAGTTCTATCAGTGTGTCGCCAAGTGTTGTAGCGGCTACAACCACTCTCCAAAATTTTGGCTCACATGAAAATTTTGGAGCCTACCTTAGATCCTGTGATTGATCATCCTTGGTCAGTTAAGGGTAACTGATGATTTCAAGCTACCCTCCTTGATCCTAAGAACTGTCTACACTCTCATCTTTATGTAGCATGTGTCATTTTTGGGCATATGCATTTTTGTTTGTCATGAGAAGGAAATTTTGTTTTTCTTCAAGGGAATTACATGCATACGAGTGGTTGTTATGACATAGACATGTTTCAAGCTCACTTCACACACTCTTCTCATGAAGGTTGTTTCATCAAGAAAAGTATGTTTCATGCATTCTGGATGTTCTATGTTGTGTCACTAAGTGTCTGTGTGCGATCAAAATCAAGTCCTATCAATGTTTACATATGTTTCAATGATCTCATACTTAGCCATTTTCTCAAGAAACCTAGCCTCATCCAGCTTCTTAGAACTGTGCACTTTGCTTCTTCAACCATCAAGCTTCCTCCCTTGCCTACTAAAACCCCATAGCCCATAGAGACACCAACTTCCCTTTCCTACTGAAAACCCGTAGCCCGCAAAGACCCCAACCATCATTGCTCTCCAAAAATGCACAGATCAATTAGGCAACCAAAACTACTCTCCAGAAATGCGCGGAGCAGTATAGCAGTACTGCACTCAGAAATTTCACAGAGGTATCCTCCCAAGACCCCCATCCTGCAGTAGTGTCCTTACATAAAAACTGTTCAATGTTGTCCAAGCTTCCTTATCTCTCTTGCATGCAAAAACTGCATAGACGGTCCTCCTAAGGGGTCATCCCGACAAAAGTCACTATCTGCTGAAATTGCGCAAATATACCTCTCAGTGACTACAGGAAAAGGTGACATACTGAAATCACTTCCAAGGAGTTGAGGAGAAGGACCAAGGAACAAAGTAATTAAAAGAGCCAGACTGTATGCAAACTCCATTGGATGCATGATCATCTTGAGGGTAAGTATGGTCAGTAAAGAACACCTTCTGTGGTACACCTCTTACTTGAGTTTGTAGGATGACATGTCAATGTCATATCATCATGTCCTTAGTAGCATGCATGTGTAGAAACACGAAAGGTCACTGTATGTGCTTCTTCTACATGTCTTGCTTCCTTTTCACTTGTTAGACCAACTATCGTCTTCGACATGCTAATTTCTATGTCATGCTTGCGACCTTATTCTGGTGATGTTGAAGGTTGTGTTTGCTATGTAAACATATAGCACACGCACACATGATGTTGTAAGGATTGTCGCGCAACCGTCATCACGGTCATCTGAATGTCTATCTCAGGTGTTGGGCTTGTCGCTCAAAGCCATCGGTCACTCACAGTGAGTGTATGTTGTCTTGATGGTTCATGGTGTCTTTTCATCAAGTCATGTTGAGTGTGTTTTCACAAGGTCATGCATGCACAAGTTCACTCGCTCACACACTTAGACATTTTGCTAAAAATCTATCAATCGAACCTCCCTTCAATAGTTGAACCTTTGCTAAGATGCACTCGATAGTATCATCTCTTAGTGAACATCTACTGTTGCCCATAATTTCACAAAGCTTGAGGCTGTGTTCCAGGTAGTCTACATTATGCAATCCTAGAATCGACCCGATTGACTGTCACCTATAACAACATAGAAGGTTCTTAGCTAGTCACCCTAGTTTGCGCTTCCCACCAGCAGATCCATCAAACCTCCAGCTAGTCAAATAGAAAGTTTGACCGGGTAGTGACCCTTGGCCTCACTCCTCCAAACATTACACAGAATCTACCAAACATGCTCGCTTCTGCTTACTAAAGAAACTATGCAGACATGACAGACAGACACTAGTTGTCTGTCACTGCAATGGCCTCAAAATTTCAGCAATTTTTCCAGCCAGTGACTGTGTCAGTTGACCTGCTTCTCATCCTTAAAACTCCGCAGTTTTCATGAGCAGTCTCCTAGCTGACCAACATCCCACTAAACTTAGAAACTACGCAAGGATGTCCAACTAGCCAACCCCCCAGCTCTAGCTCATACCCAATAATTCATGATGGCCATTATTATAAGAAAATTCCACTAAGTGGAGATAGTCTTCCCACTTATGTGGTTGTTGCATTACAAACATATGTAGCATGTACTCCAGCACTTGACTTGCTCGGTTTGTCCATCCGTTTGAGGATGGTAAGTTGACCTAAATCGGACCTGGGTACCCAATCCTACAAAGAGGGTTTTCAAGAATGTGGATGTAAACTTTACATCCCTATCAAAAATCACCACCTTGGGTATTCCGTTGAGATGAATAATTTCCATCATAAATATGTCCGCAATTTCTACAATTTTGTAACTAGATTTCACTTGTATAAAGTGAGCCTTTTTGCTCAATTTGTCCACCACCACCATAATTGAGGCATGATACTTTTTGGTCCGAGGTAAGACGATGATGAAGTCTAGAGATATGGTCTCCCATTCCCACTCTAGGATGGGAAACCATTGCAAAAAACCAGCGGGATGTTGATGTTTCGCCTTCACCAACTGACATTACAAACATTTGGTCAAATACTTAGTGACATCTTTCCTTAACCTGGGCCAAAAATAACATTTATTAATGGCTGAAAACAGGTTTGGTATCCTGGGTAGCAAGCACATGGTTTCTTGTGGAATTCATCCAATATCAATAGCTTAACATAATTTTGGTTAGGAACATAAATTCTATTTTTGAACATGATGGTCTTATCTGAATTTATTTCAAAATGTAGTTTTTCCCTTTTCAACTGAGCTTCATGTGCTTGTTTCCAAAGAAATGTGTACTCAAGATCTTTAAGGGAGGTTTCCTTTGTGATTTTAGGGATGGTTGAGCTTACCTAACTAATGTGGACCTCATAAATACAATGTATTTTCCTTCTCAATGCGTTGGCCACTCAATTTTCCTTCCCTTTAAGATGTTTCAATTCGAAATCAAATTCACTTAAAAATGTTGTACATATGGCCTACCGAGCATTTAAGATAGACTAGTTAAAGAAATTTGTAAGGCTTCTATTATCTGTTAACAGAAGAAATTTCTTCCCCAATAGGTAGTGTCACCACATTTTAAGTGCATGCACTACCGTTGTTAATTCAAGGTCGTAAGAAAAAATATCACTACTCATACTCCTTCAACTTTTGTGATTCGTGAGAAATAACATTTCCTTCTTATGTCAGCACTCTGTCAACACTTTATTTACCAGTGTTAGAGCCTAGATTTACCTCAATCTAGAAAGGTAAGCTTCTAAGTCCACATCAAACCACACTTAGCCTCGTAGCTAGCCCTACGAGGACAAGAGAGGGCTCTCTCCGGGTTATTCTCAGCAAAGGATAATCTATTGGGCTCAAGATGACTGAAATAAAACTTATTTTAGGCTAGGTATGAAGTACAAAGATTTGAATTTGAGTTTTTGGGGGTTTTGAGTCAGAAATTGGGAGAGGAAAATTTGGGTCTGGGGATGAGACACAGTTTTTGCAGAGTTCTGATTGGGGAAAGGAAGGAAATTGCTTTGATTCTTTTGAAATGAATGATGGATGGATCAGACTGGTGAGGAGCCAAGGAGGGAAAGAGAGACTCAAGATTCCTCCTCAAACAGATGAAAACATTGAAA